>JAYMSR010000135.1:0-19791 GCA_036897825.1 Plantago rigida
TGTCAACCATCAACTTAGGCTCGCCCATAGCCCCTCGGCTCACCAACGGAAGGCTCCTATCTCGGATTAGTCTCGCCTGTTCTACGCTTGGTTCGTCCTCCATCTTGTCCGTTTCCATACCACATCATTCGTCATTTTAGATATTTTGGTGAATTTGTCAATGTTTGCGAAATAATAAATCATCAAATGGCTATTTTGCTGATATTTAAATGTTAACGACTCAATGTGGCTAATTGTTGATGTTTACTGGTGTGTCTGGGTTAAAATCTTTCTTTGGCAGTTAAACGGATTAAAGTTGAAGCCTTTTTCGATTGATGAGCAATAGCCAATAAGGGGTTGCTGTAGACTGTAGTAGTTTGATGGAAGTGGGAGAGAACATTGTAATGGAACTACATGGATTATTCAATAAGTTTTTTCATAAATTTGATTTTTAGGCAGTTATCTTGTGAGAAGGCCTTATGTTGCTTTGTGAAGAAGTTGTAACATATAGTGATATAGGCAATTTTATGGCTATGCTCATGGTACTCTCTGGCTATGATGTGAACTAATTGAATGAGTTGTACTTTTATGCAGGAAATAACACGTACGGGTTCTATCGAACATAGTATTCAAGTTTTCAACTGGATGAAGAATCAGGAGAACTATTGTGCGCGGAATGATATATACAATATGATGATCAGGTTGCATGCTAGACATAATCACATTGACCAGGCTCGTGGCTTATTCTTTGAGATGCAAAAGTGGAGGTAAGCAAAAGTGTGGCCTATTAGATGCTTCTGTAACAAGATTGTAATTTCATATTCTTACTATGTAATTAGGGTATTTTCATATTCTTACTATGTAATTAGGTTATGGTAAATTATTAGTTATGTTGTCCGAACAAGTGAGTTCTTTTGTTGTATAGGGATTAAGCACTAATTTTTTTCACAAAGTCCATTGGTGTTCAAAACTTCAAATGGAGATGGCTACTGAAATCTGCTACTGAATCTTATAACTGATAAGCTATTCCACAGAAAAGTGGTCCTTGTTATTGTTGCATCCGCAATTCAAAGGCCACTTTGAGTTGTTTCACAGTTAGATTAGATATGAAATGCTCCTCTCCACTCCCAATGGTTCTGGAAAGCTACTAGTCTGTCTTCTGTTTCCCTGCTATATGTTATCTTTGTTATATTGTTCATTTGCCATTTTTAGGTGCAAGCCTGACGTGGAGACCTACAATGCTCTCATCAATGCCCATGGGCGAGCTGCTCAATGGCGCTGGGGAGTGAATATCATGGAAGACATGCTTCATGCAGCTGTGTGTATTTTACAATTTTCCTCCTATGTATCTTTCTGGTTCTGATGTGAGCTTCTTAACATTTTCCTCCAAAATTTCGTTATCTTTTGGTGTAGAAAAATTTATGACCATTTAGTTCCATCAGCAAATATTTGTGTTGATAACTTGTGTGCTAAATTTCGCCTTACATTATCTACCAATGTTATATACCAGGAATTTTATTGCAATCTAGCTGCCAGGATCTTGAATGTTGTTAATTTCAGACCCTACAAAACCTTACTCCCGCAGCTAATTAGTTCTTCCATTTTATTTTACTGCCTTTTCTCTGTTTATATGCATTTTTTTTGTTGTCTCTTTATGCTACACAATTTACACAAGGCGATGTGGTTCTTGTAGAATTGAGTGATTCTGTTCTTTTTCCGCTGAAGAGGTCACTCCTTCTGTATAAAATGATGGACTTTTATTGTAGTTTAAATGGTCACTCCTAATATAGGAGTTTCAGAACTTTTCTTTTTTCTGCATGTGGATATGTTGCAAGAGCTGCTAGCGTCATTCTTTTGTGGCACGTGTTTTTGTTTTATCTTTGTTGAATGCAAACATGCAAATACCCAACTATAGAGAACGTGTAACTGTACAAGCAGTAGCATTTCAGGGACAACCTGAGAAATTCATAAAACTCTTTAAATGTTATTCAAGTAGCAAAGTCAGTCATGAAAATTATGTTCATGTTTTCATTTTCCATCCGAGAAATGCTTCTGACCTTTTTCGTGCTTGCAGATTGCACCTAGTAGATCGACATATAACAACTTGATCAATGCATGCGGATCGAGTGGGAATTGGAAGGAGGCTCTTAAAATTTGTAAAAAGATGACAGATAATGGAGTTGGACCAGACCTCGTGACTCACAATATTATTTTATCTGCATATAAAACTGGATCGCAGTATGCAAAAGCACTCTCATATTTTGAGCTAATGAAGGGTACAAATATCCGCCCGGATACTACAACCCTTAATATAGTGATATATTGCATGATCAAGCTCAGGAAATACGGCGAGGCAATAGATATTTTCAATTCAATGAGAGATAAAAGGGCAGAAGTCCATCCTGATATCGTGACTTATACCAGCATCATGCATATGTATTCTGTCAATGGACAGGTTGAAAATTGTCGTGCTGTGTTTGATACATTAGTTGCTGAAGGTCTGAAGCCAAATATTGTCTCATACAATGCTTTACTTGGTGCATATGCCTCTCTTGGACTAAGTGATCAATCATTATCTGTTTTTAACAAAATGAAACAGAATGGAATCCGCCCTGATGTTGTATCTTATACTTCTTTACTGAATGCATTTGGAAAGTCGCAACAGCCGGAGAAGGCCAGGGAAATATTTGATATGATGAGGATCAACAATTGCAAACCGAACTTGGTGACTTACAATGCACTAATTGATGCTTATGGCTCTACTGGATTTCTGGCGGAAGCTGTTGATCTGCTGCGAGAAATGGAGCAGGAAGGTCTGCGACCAAATGTTGTTTCAATCAGTTCATTATTGGCAGCATGCGGCCGCAGCTGTCAAAAATTGAAGATTGATTCTGTACTTAAAGCTGCTAAGTTGCGAGGCATAAAGTTGAATACTGTGGCATATAACTCTGCTATTGGAAGTTATATGAATGTTGGGGAATATCAGGAAGCATTAGCTTTGTACAGGAGCATGAGGGAAAAGAAAGTTGGACCTGACTCTGTTACATATAACGTTCTCATAAGTGGTTGTTGCAAGATGTCAAAGTACAGTGAGGCACTTGAATTTCTTAGAGAAATGGGGGATATGAAGATCTCATTGTCAAAGGAGGTATTTTCTTCAGCAATCTGTGCATGCAGTAAACAGGCAAGCAACTTCGACAAGTCTTGGGTTGATGTTACCATAAATATGTCTGTCATAATCTCATATCTTTATCTATATATTTGTGTAATTCTAGGGTCAACTTGCTGAAGCTGAATCATTGTTCAACATGATGAAAGTAGCTGGTTTCGAGCCTGATGTCATTGCATATACAACTATGCTCCACGCTTATAGCACTGCGGGTAAGTGATTTTTGTGCCACAGTTATGGTTTTCAATTAAGAACGTAAGGTAAACCGACTAGAATGATTTCTTTGCAGAGCAATGGCAGAAAGCATTTTCGGTATTTCAAGAAATGGAGCTTAGTGGCATTCAGCCAGACTCAGTTGCATGTGCTGCTCTCATGAGAACTTTCAATAAAGGATCTCAACCGGAGAAAGTTGTGCTTGTTGCTGAGTTTATGAGAGACAAGAAGATTCCGTTTATTGATGCCGTCTTCTTTGAAATGGTTTCAGCATGTACATTGTGAGTTTTGCTTGTTCATGGCTTTATTAGTTTCTCACCATTATGCATCATTTATTGGAGTTAAGCTCAAAACGACCTTTATATTCTTCCTGATGATTGTAAACTTGTATCTGTATCGAAGGCTGCGAGATTGGAAAACGTTAACTGATGTCGTTAAAGATATGGAGATCATTCTTCCTAAGATTTCCGTTGGAACTTTGAACCATGTTCTTCATTCTTTTGGGGGAGTTGGAAAAACCGACACCATGATGAAGGTACATATTGGAGATTGTACTGCTTTTTTATTTCATTTTGTGTTCCAACTCCTCGAAGTTGATGCCTTTTAAGATAGTTTTATCTTTAAAGATCAAATCTGCATATACATATTTAGGGTTAGATTTATGGTGACCGGTGGATGTATTTCTTGATGCAGCTATTTCTGAAGGTAGTTGCATCAGGTGCAGAAATTAGTTCAACTACCTATGCGGTTTTATTAAAGAACCTTTTAGCTTCAGGTCACTGGAGGAAATATATTGAGGTAAATTCTTAAATAAGATCTTTTGATTTTATTTTATTTTATTGTTGTTTTGCTTTTCCATTGAAAATCAAAACAGACTTTTTGCTTGGTATTTTTACTCTGGAAGGTTACATGAAAAGGTTAGTGAGGGGTAAAAAGATATCTCAAATAAGAACTCTACTTTTTGTTTCCATCCCTGAAATAAAAAGATATATCAAAAAGAGCTTATATCCTTTGTACAGAAGGTGCATGGGCTTATTAACATGAAATATTATGCAGGTAATGCAATGGATGGAGGATGCAGGAAACCCACCTTCTAAACTAGTGTACCATAATATACTATTTTTTGCTCAAAGACGAGTCGGAGTTGAAACTGCTCAAGTCATAAGAGACCGCATAGGTATATTTTGCATGATCTTTATTTTTAGGTTCATCTTTTTTGGAGGATTGTTTTTCTTTTGCATCTGAAATCTGATGAACTTGAGTTCTGATCACTACTATATCATTCAACAAATTCTGAAAAATATATGTAGAAATCCTCTAGGTGTGGGTTTTATATTGGAACCCGCTTATGTAGTGAAGCAGAAAATGCACCACAATATATTATTTGTAAATGCAAATGTTACGATTTGTAAATCCTCTGGGTGTGGGGTTTATATTGGAATCCACTTGCGATTTGCATAGCATTTCTACCATTAAATTATCTTGTTCAGTGATCTGTATTGGCATTACTGTTTTGTCAACAGAATCCTTTAAGTTGAAGTCTGCTTCTCCCATCTCAAAAAGCAACGAGCGTAATCCCAATACACTGTTGTCAAATAGCACGGATGTGGCTACAAATGGTTAGAGGTGTTAATTTTGGAGATGTGTATGCTCATAAGTCAATCTGAACCATTTCTAGATTCCAGCAGATGGGAGGGAAATGATGATAAAACCTTTAGAAGGGTATGGAGTACATACGTCAGGTGGCTCTTTGCTCCCATGAGGCCATCTTTCTCTATGTACAAAAGTGTCTTGATATCTCCCGCGTAGACAATACAGAATCAAAGGAAATTGATGGCCTGCAAATGTATGTGTATATGTAGCAAGTGCCGGACTCATTTTGAGTTGGATTGGTGACTTGTTGAATTGTTTAGTTTCAGTCTTTCAGGCTTATGTTAACAACACCTGCCTGAACATAGTTTTGTTACTATGGAGATTGGAAAAGCAGTTTGGAATCAAGGAGAAGTTGAGATTCTTATCTTTTTGTTTACCTGCCAGTATAATTGTATAAAACTAGTAGATCAAAGCCATCAAAGGGAACTATTGAAAATCACATTACGTTACTTGAGAGTTGCTTGACTTGTGGAGCAAGTTGTACCTCATAAAGGTGATTAGGACTTGCTTTAAGGATTAGTACCATATATTAAGTTTTTAACCTAACGTGTTCTTGTCTTGGTGTATTAAATCAAATTGGTTATTACCTGTGCTTTCATAACAAAAATTAGTACTACCAAGGTATTAATTGGTTGGTAGTGTTTTACTTTTGTAATGAAAAATGTTGACCCGAAAGGCCGAATCACGATGTGATGATAACAAATATTTTGTTATGGTCTAACAATTTCAAAGTCCAATATGTCTTCACGAAAATCAAGGATTCTGCATTATGATATTATTTATTATTCGGAATAAAATCTCTTGATGAAATAAGGATTTATATATATTCAAAATAGAAGTAAATATCAAGTTTATATAGATTCAAAATACAAGTACATGAATTTTAAAGTTCAAATCCTAAATAAATACATAACCAAGCGTTCAACCCCACTAACATACACATTCACAGACATTCAATTCTCCACTTACATCAACTTTGTATGTACTTGTATTTTAAATCTGGTTAAATCTGATACTAGTCCTATAATTGTCATTAGTTTGTAGACTGCTTGATTATTGTATCAATATACATTTATCAATTTCAAAAATCTCACAAAACTTTATAAATTACTAAAAAAATAAAGTTGCCCCTGTCCCAAATTCAATAAATAATCTTAAAAAAATCGAACATAGCTCATAGTAAAATTTATGTAAACTATGGAAAAGATTTATAAAAAATTTGAATCACCTTTGGATGGGAAGACTAGATGGAGAAAGAACAATTCCAACACGTTGAGACAAGGAACCAAATCCATACGCCAATATTTCACAAATCTCATCCCGAGAACCGCCGTACCAAGCATACTTAATGTTAGCATCGCCACCGCACTTCTCCGCCACTGCACGGGAAAATATCCGGAACGCTTCCAGTTTCGCTTCGCCAATGTGAGTCGAGTACATGTTCTTGTGTACGGCCACAATTTGAACTCCCGGAAGTGCCATTCCCGACATGAAACTCCTCTTTATTGTGCCATACTCGTCACCTTCCGCTTCTTGCAACCTCAACATACCGTTCCTGATGAAAAACCGGAACTTCTTAGGAGAATGTTCCTCGGAGTCGGAATTTGATGATGATTCGTAGTCGGAAACCGTCATCGAAACTTGATCTTCGACACCAATGTTAGCCATATAAGGTAACTTTGGAGCTTTTTATGAAGTTCAACACATTGATGATATTGAGGGAAGAGGGAAAAAGAACATGAACGTATAGGAGTTTTATTTATAGATGTTGTCAACTTGAAGACATATTTCTTTTTGGGTAAGTTTGAATTGACATGTGAAAAAGATAGGGATTGTTGATTTGTAATTACGGCTCAAAGTGACAAGAGGAAGTCAAATATGTAATGAAGTTGTTTTAGATGTATGAAAGACATGTTTGTAGTTTAAAACTTGGGTGTGAAGTAATAGATCGAATTAGCTAGCTTTCGGAAAACGCACGGTTAGAATATTTGAATGCTCACCAAATTGGAACCGACCTTTAACAATATCATGGGCTATTTTCTTTTATTTGCGATATACAGGCTCTCTAATATATCACTTCAACATTACATATTTACGTATAAATATCATGTATTTAATTTTAAACATCGTGTGTATAATAAATCTTAATTATACCTGCATTACATGCATTTATTAATATGTTTTATGACAAAATATGTGATGTTTAATTTGGTCTCTTCGACAGACGTTCTCTCGCAAAAGTTACTCATTTTCTTTACATATTTTATGTTATTACGACATGAACCTTTAATTTATGAATTATCTAAAGATATTCGTGCACGAATTTTGTCTTTTTATTTATAAAAAATTGGTATTTTGGTGATAAAATTCTGAGGTCGGTTAGGGTAGCAGTAGCAAAGGATAAGCTAGCATATGAGGAAGAAAATTTGGGCACGGCAATAACCACATGTCTTGTCTCGTTCTAAATCGACCTTATAATATTCACCCCAACATTTAATTCTATACTAGTACGATTATATTCTAGCCTGCCTATCTTTGCGCACAAGGATTTTTTTATTGTTATTTATGTTCTACAATACAAGCTAAATAATATGAAGTGAAAGCCGATCTAAAATTAAATACGGAGTCTTCATATCAAATTTTAAAAATAGAGCATGAAAAATAATGTCACAATAAATAGCAAAGAAGTGTTAGTACGTAGTAGTCTAGTAGGATCAAATTACTGTATGTACATCGTGAATGAAATTTGGGAATAGCTAACTTAAGTTTTGTCGCATTATACAAAGATTAGTATTACGATCTAAACCACTAGATCACTTCAAGATTTGATCTCAACCCTTTATTTTTTATTAATGCGATTAGGCGTCGCATTGTCACATAATGACGTCGCACCACGTCGCATAATATTAAAAAAATATTATATGGGTCAATTATTTACACACCCCTTAATTTTTTTTACTTCACAAAATATATATCTAAAACAATTCAAAATTAGCCTCACATTATTCAAAAAATTCACAAAACACCCATTTTACATTCAAAAAAATAAAATAATAAAAAAGATCGGAGCTCTAGTCAAGCTTCCAGATCTGGAAGCTCGAAAGAGGCCCAGTCACCGGAGCTTCGATAAAGCAAGCTTTTTTTATCCTAGAACTTCCATGGAAGAGTCGAGCTCTCAGTCGACCATGGAAGCTCGAAAGCTTCCGGATCTGGAAGCTCTAAGCTCGAAGAAGATACAGAGTATCAGATTTAATATAATCTGTCACACTACCCAACTTAACTAACCTCGTTCTTGTCCATCCATAGTTACATCACATTAGAATAAACAAGGAGTGTGTCATAAATTTGGGGAGGAGAAGGAAATGATTTTAATTTGTATTAAAGAAAATCTGAAATTTCCAAGAATTTTTACATAATCATGCCCCTATAGGCTCCAACGAACTCATCTTACTTAGAACTATGAGGATGAATTTATCAGTTCTTCAGGGGGACTAACGCTAAGTCTTCAACTTAAGCAGTTACAAACTGTACTAAAAATGTACCATCAGAAAATGTACAAAATTCAACGGAGTAATCTAAAGATCACTGAGATCTAAAGAGTGAACTGAGATCTAAGATCAGTTTGGTTTCGCTAGAGATATACATTAACAGACTACTTTCACAAAATGATGTAGATTAAAGGGTCTCTAAGCCAGTCTTACCTAAAAGGCTAAAGATCACTATCAATTTCCAAACAACAGAAAAACAAGACATAGCAAACATACTCCAGCAAAGACAAATAACACAGAAGGAACAGAAGAACGACAAAACATACAGATGTATTTTACAAACCACCAAAAGAAAGGGAAAAAAAGAAAAAAGGAAAACATAATCAACAGTTCCACATGCCAACCTAAATTAATCCGAAGAAAAGAGTAACAAAGAAGTGAGAACAGAAAAAGTTAAGAAAGTACTGGTATTTTTCTTTCTTTTTTCTCCCCTATGTTAGAACATAAAGCAGCTTCAGAACATAAATAATGTTATGTCCACAACACATTCCAGGGAAACAAATCTCCTCTTCAGCACTTAAACCAAACATCATCTCCACGGACTTGGTAAAAAATATATATTTCCCCACAATAATAGCGACCACTGCCACAAGTTTGCCAGAATGACTAGAACTCCCTTCCTTTATATTGCATTTCCTGCAGAAACATATTAAATATATGAAATGGTATACCTTGAAAGGTTGTAACCTACTATCGACCCATCAAGAAATCAAATAAAGGAAGATATTACTTTTTTTGAAAGAAGCTGTCAAATTAATATGGTTTCAAGATACTGGGCATCTTGCATAGAAGGAAAAACAATTTTCAGCATTAACGACAACTCTCAGACCCCTCTCGCCTTTTATGTGATGCAGGTATTCATTAACCTTTTTAATTTTAATCTCAATAAGATAGTTTACTGTAAAGCCTTGAACCTTAAATCATCCATGCAGCAGCAATGAGTAATAACTAAATTTTAACCTGATACCTACCTTCTATACAGGCCCATGCAGGAAATAAAAAAGAAAAAAAAGGTGTCAACTAAAATGAAGGGCCTGTCAATAAAATTAGTGCTAATATATGGAGGAAATGCATCCTCAACACAAGTTACAAATTAGGGCCAAAGAGTCCTGAAAGTCAACATTTGCTAAATCATGGCCTCAGTGCAGTTACATAATCTTACTCACATTATAACTTATGTGTGTGTTGGGTTTTGTGGGGGTGGTGGCTAAGAAGGTTTAATGCGATAACAAGCAATCTGACCAGGCCATAAGAAAAGACCTCTTGAACGTTACTCTGGTAATTAAGCCAAAAATAGAACAATACCCATTCAAAAAAAAGAATAATAATAGAAAATTATGAGCATAGAGCTTATCAACAAGACACATGACCATCATGAATTTTCTTACAATAAATCTCATTTCTCAGACATAAGATAAAGATGGCGAATCCGGCAGTACAAACAATCATTTGGATCTTCCATCTGTTATGTAACCTAATGGCATAGAAAGTTAGGAACAAAGCTCTAGAAATACTCCGTCCATCCCACTAATATTTGCTTATTTTCATTTTCGGGCATCAAATTATTACTTGTTTATCCCATTTCATCCTTTATTTGTTCTCTCATAATTTATTCATGCACGCTTATACCTGTACATTGTTTATTCATTCTCTTACAATTTTATTACCTACTTACAATTTTATTCATTCTTTATATATTTTAGTGATATATAAAGGGGATATGATATCGGGATGAGGATGCGGAAAATCCCATAACTCGGGATACAGACACACTGATGATACGCTTAATATTAAACAAAACCATTTTTAATAAAATCCTCCCTCATCACATTGTAATTGGACACATTATTTTGGGCAAATATATAAGCAACTGGAGTATAATAAAAGTTGTAAGTGGGATTTTATTTGGATAAAGAATGAGTATGTAAATACATGTGGGGTATTATTTGAATAAAGGATGAGTAAAAAATTAGTTAGTAGACGGCAATGTATTTCAATAATGAGAAGATGGCAGGTATTTAACTAGTCATATGGGGTACTTTATTGGCATTTTAGGAAGTAATGTGACACCCAAAAAATTAAGTGTCCAAGTAAAATATTAAAATGGTACGGAGGGAGTATACTTTAAAAATTATCAAAAATTTTAAAGTAAAAAAACAAACAAATAATTTGATAGTGTCTCATTATTTGTCTAAAACAAATACTGTAGGACTGTTCCAGATTATTGAGCTGTCCTATTTGGGCTTGCATATAAACTCAGCAGCAAGACCAGCAAAGAGGACAAAATGTGATGTAGCTATATAGTGCAAACCCTAAAAACACAGATCATAGTTCCCTTCCATTGACGTCACTTTGGAGCTTTAGCCACCGCTGCTCCACCTCAGTCCCCACCACATCAAAGGTCACCCAAGTGATAGCTGTGACCCATATAGGTTAAATTAGCTGCCAGCTTACCTCATTTCCAGCATTCCCACCACCACCGTCTAATATTCAGGAGCCATATTAGAAAAAAAAATGTCAAGACTCAAGACAGCCTTTCTACATACCATTACCTGATGCCGACCAAGTTCATGCATCTGTCTCCTGAATTTTACTATGAAGTGGAATTAAAGATTACCAGCAAAATCACTTGGTAGAGTTCAAGACGCATTAGAAAGTATTTAGAATTTCAGTTATAGAAAATGTCATAGCACCATAGGGTCTCGTTTTCATTCAACAATATATTGGTCTCTTTTTCAGTATGGATATTATTCTGAGAACAGAATATGTTCCTTTCTCTCCTGGGATCATGCTGTTTTGTCTTTAATTTCTTATTCATTTAGTTTATCCATTTCAATAAAATTATTGAATAATAGTTTTTGCCAAAAGATCCTATAATTTCATACTTATCCTTCTGCTCTACAACTTTCTTTGTGAGTATCATTAGAATGCTAATCACATGAGCCAAAAAACTATAAAACATATGTAGAAGGTAAGAACATTACATAAATGGGTTACTATCCCAGAGTAATTTTGTCCATATGAAAGAACAGAAAGAAGAAACAAGTATCTTACTGGGGGGTACGTTGGCATGTACAAGATGGGGCAAGGTTGTCCTATCATCTGCTGTCCATACTGCATCTGATTAAAAATCCATGAAAAGGTGAAGGTTAGAGAGGTACTACATGCGAACCATCAGACAAAGTACGGCCTACCTGGGGTCCATTTGGATGATAATATGGCTGCGGAATCTGTGCACCCTGATGATTGAATATAACAGGTTGCTGAGGAGTAAAGGAAGGTCCAATCTGCAACATTCATCATCAGAGACCAGACATAGAGCCAGTTAATAATTGCAGGACTTTGAAAGCAACTGTAATTGCTTAATGATACAGAGAATGAAACAGAATACATAACAAAATCATTCATTTCAATTATTGTTAACATTGGCGAAAGCCTAAGATTCTAACACCTGTAAAAAGAAAGATAAATGGTGCGTCTTTGAACTCATTCCACTTTAGTACATATGTGTTCCTATAGCTTATTTTCTTTGTTTTCCTCCCTATTATTTTAGTTACTACACAAGAAAGGGAACTTGAAAGTTTTATAAGGATTAACTGAGCCAGACCATTAAAATGAAGCCAATAATACTGCACATCCGTGTACATCATTGTTATACAGAAAAACAGATAAGATCTGATCAGATCTTGTATATTTGACAAGAAAGACTGAAGCTTCGGAACAGAACTTCGTACTCACCCCAATACCGACAGGCATCCCATGCATATTTGTTACGGCAGTGATGTTGGCTGGATAGTAGAAGGTACTATCAGGAGCTGGCGAAGATGGTCTTAGAGGTGCCTGTGTTGGAACGAAACTCTTTGCGTTTGGGTTAAATTTGAACTCCTGCACCCAAAAAATTAAAAAAAGAACATCAAGCACACATGTGACATAAAATAGACCTAATTGGGGCATTCTACAAGTTAGAAAAAAGAGATGGGGATAAAATCGCCACACACAGCCAACATTATATCAATGATCCGACCTTAGCATGTGGATTCAGCGTTGACTTCTCTGAAGTCAATGAACCAACAGATGAACTTGGTGACAGTCCTCGGCCAGCAGAAATTGAAGTTGCACATCCACGATCAGATGCAGATGATGCAGAACTACTGGGCCGTGGAAGGGACACTGTTACCCCCTGTGCTTTTGAAGGTACTGCACCTTCTGGTAGCTCATTAGAGGACAATGTCTTATCGTGACCTATGGATGAGGGACGAGATGGATCAAATGCAGTAGCATTTGCAGATAGATAGACCTTATCAGAGCTTTCTTTCTTTGATCTTTGCAACAAATGTAAATCTGTTAATGTAAGAGTACTATTATTAAATTGAATGTGGCATCACAATAGAAGGATCACTGCAATACAAAAGAATTGCCCCATGCCAATAAAATACTCTATACTCACCCTCAACTTTTGGCACCTCACTAAGACCAATTACCTGCTAAGAACGAAAAAGGATTAAGAAACAGCGTTCATATGCAAAGTATTACAGGAAACAGGAAAAGAGAGAGATTGACATTTGAAGAAAAGATACGCACTTTCTCATTTTCTTTGTCTCCCGTACTCCAACTACTATCAGCATGTCCAGTAAATTGGTTATCATGCCTGAAAGAAAATTCCCAATCTTAGTGAATTTATCAAATACAGGAAGCAGTAACTGAACTCAAGGAGTATCAAAATCTCCGTATCACCACTGCATCCGCTAATGCACTATTTTAATTCCACACTAGATGAGATTAATATCAGAGAGTGGGCATCCAGACCTATTAGCATCAGTGGCAGAAGATTGTTTAGGATACTGTTCAGCTTCAACTGCGTGTTGTTGAGTGTGATCAACAGAGCCAGAATGACACACATCCCTGCTAGCAGTAGAAGATTGTACTAGTCCCTACACCATGAAAGTGTACTTTTAGCACATGCCCAGCTTAAAAGATTACCAGAATTCTATGACAGTAGAGGCAAAACATTAATATATAATAAATTATTACATCTAAAATACAACAGGGAGGGGGAAGAAAAATGTACAGGCAGCTCAATGAAAGTTGTTCCAACTTTCCATACAGGACTGTTTGCGGATATATAAAATACATAAATGCGAAGGCTAGTCGGATAGTTGAGGAAGGAGAAACTTGTCTGTTTGTGTAAGCTTACTGCTCACTCCAGCACTTATGGGTAAAAATTGGCTTTGCCATGATAAATTCATAGAATGAAAGCCTTTAGGTCATCAAAAAAAATACTGAGGGAGAAGTGGGTATTAAGCAAAAAATAACCATAACATATAATATATAAATATAATAAGAAAGAAACAAATTTCAGACCATTTTAGAATTGCTGGGAAAATATTATTTACATTCACTGACGGATTAGCTGATTGTGGTTTATTATTTTTCATAGGTAATGCATACGAGCAATGAAACTCTAAGATCACATCTGTTTTAAGTCTTCCTAAGAGTTACTCCATCCCAAACCTATATATCGTAAGTTGGTGTTTTTAAATATGAAAGAAAATTTATTTTGCCCGTATGTTTTTTAAATGAAATAACGAATGATGAGTGGAGAATGTGTATATGTGTGAAAATCTGGGTAATTTTTAGATGTGGGAAACGAAAACCAGTCAGAAACAAGAGCGGAAATTTGAAATGGGATAACCCCAAGATGGGAAACAGGAAACCTTGGGTGGTGAGGAGGGGGTATTATACAAAACGAAGTGGACAATTTCAAGTAAAATTGGGTATGGCAATTGTTTGACTTTGAAGCTTTAGAAAATATCTTAGATGAACATCTTGATGGCAGAATTCCATCCTTAGTTAACCATTACTCACATCTATTAGAGGTTTGCCAATAACAGAGTCAGAGACACCCCCAAATGTTTCATCATTTCGTGAATCCAATAACATGTCCTCTATTTCATCAAATCCGCTGTCATCACCTCCTCGCAGTACTGAAGAGTATCGAGCTTCTTCGTCAATTTCAAGATTTCCATCAAGAAAAATGCCTCGTTCCTATAAACATAACAAGATTAGAACACAAAGGTGAAGTAAAGGAAAAGGCACACGAGATAGTACCAGTAATTCTCTAACCTCTGCTAGATGAAGATCAAGGGTTTCCTCACCCTCAATCTCTCTTGCTAATCTCATGGCTTCTCTCTCTAAATCTCTCATCTTAGGGCCTCTTTCAAGCTTTGTTGTGTAAAGTTCTTCATCAAAGGTACTCTTGACGCCAAATAATGTTTCATTTACCTCAAACTGATCCCAGCCTCTGAAGGGAAATAAAAAGGTAGATGACACAAAAAAATACTGTAAGACCACCTTTGTACCTTAATGTTCATGAAAGTGGCCCAGCAATAACTAAATAGCAAAGCATGACTTTTATGATTATGGAAAGTTAACAGGTATAATTAGTTATTTGAGAAAACGTGATTCAAGACACCAAACTCAGATGCAATTTAAAGATACGAGGAAGCTTAGATATTCAAAGTCGTCGTGTGCTCAAAGATGCAGAACTCCCTTGCAGTTGATAAAAGAGATGAGGCACCCAACCTGTTCCAAGAGCCATCAAATATATTTTCCAAATCAGTAGACCCAGGATCACTTTCATCAGGGACCCAACGCTCTAATTCTCTCCCCAAATCGACATGCCTGGACTGCGATATGTATGAATCTGTCATAAGCTCTTGCTGCCTTTCATGCTGCACCTCATTTGTTAACCCACCCCTTGTTATAGGCACACCCTGTTCCAGTTCAACAAAAAAGCTGATTAATTAGTATATATTCTGAAAAGAGTACAACCTCGAGATAGGTATAATTTAGTGATCTAAAAGCTGTGGCAAAGAAAGTGCTATTACAAAACCATCACATGCAATACTGTCCATACATCGTTGATTTTAGTAATCAAACCTTTCATCATAGAGCAATTAAAAGTAAAAGTAACAGCATAAACAGGATATTGACCTTCGCGATCACTTGCACTAGATCCTTAGCTGGTACAATTAAGGTCCTTGAAAGGGGCTTGCTAGAAGAATCTGTAGTGCTTACTTGACCTCGAGAACCATCTCTGACAAGGCGTGCCATTTTCAAAACAACTCCTGCAACAGAAGACGGTCACTTGTCAAAATGGAACAAAAAAAGAAGCAAAACATTTTATTCATTGCACTCAAACGCATTATCACTACAAGTAATCGAAAGAGACCATGCAAAGCAACATACCAAAATCATCAGCATTTGTTGCATGAAAAACACCATTATATATGGATCCATCCAGCACATGGACTTCCACTTGTTGTCCTATAAGGCACGTAGTTACGTATACTAGGCGATCATGTGAAGAAGACTCGAGCATTCCTCCTTTTACTGAAATTCCTGGAGTGAGAACTATGATGTATGTGTGTGTGTGAGCAACATAGATGCACAAAATCTTACCAAGTGAAGTTCGGATAGAATTTGTTTTGCCAGTGTGAGACTTGTCAGACCTCGTCGCACTATCTCTTTCAGTTTTACGACGCCCATACCCGTTTGAAGAAGACCGAGCCTGCAAAACTGGCTGCACATTCATCTTAAGATGATGAAATAAATGGTAGGCAGATATATCAGCCCCGGCTTCAAACCAAAAACTGCAAGGCAACAGTGGAAAAGTTTTTGGCAAGGTTACTGGACAAGCATAAACGTAAAACTAAATGCAAGTGCAGCAAGCAATCAAGAATTTACAACAAGATAAACTTCCTATGGTAGCATAATGATAATAGAAAATATCAGAAATATCCCTAGCCACCGTCTAACAAGAATGATTACATATACCCTCCACCACCAGTCCTGAAACCATGGGGGTACTTCAATGCACACAAGGAAATACTGATATGGACCCAGATACGTGGATATGTCAAGATCCAAACAAAATAGGATACGGATATGTCAAGGATAACTTTAAATAATTGTAAATTTATAATATATTCAATGCATAATACAAATTAAAACCTACAAACAATAAAACAGGAATAATAGAACACATAATTTACTCTTGCACCAGGCCAGTAAAAATAGGCACAACTAATTACACGATAGTGTAATAATAGTTACAAGGGACGACCAAAAAACTAAAATGGCAATGTATCAGAAGAGGCAGGAGAATCCAAGACGGTTAAAGAAAATTGGGTGAACCAGAAGTACCTCCAGATCTCAATGGCACGGATTAGCATCCGCACACCAACCGGAGGTAGATATAAATTCTATTAGTTCCTTCTTAGACCTGACTTGGATCTATGTTAAAAGCTAAAGGGGAGGAAATAGCAAATGAATAATGTAAAAAGAGAGAAAGTATGTCTCCGTCACGGATTTAAACGCACCCGCATCCCAAGCATATGAATATTGGATATTCTGAGCTCCCTCACATATCGGTGCTTCTTAGAATGCACGAATAGACTTCGGGGTAACATATTTTCTTTGTATGAATTAATGTATGTACACAGTACACACACATAAAGGCATTATCCTACCATGACAAGCATGTGCAGATACACCGCTTATGTATTGTAGCCATTAAAACATGTACAACAACACACAATCACAAACTCGAACTCAAACTCATTCTCCCCATCTCCAGAATTTTACAATTCATAAAACTTTTATGTGATTTATAATATATTGCTGGTGCAAGATAACATTAAAGTACCAAAGCAGGACTGGGGATGAATATCAGTAGCCACAAATTGAAATGACCTGTTGTTGATTTAGTGTGTTTATTTATTTCTTTTGTTTTTTCTATTTTTATATTGGAGGGTCAGAACTCTCCATGAAACATGAAATGCCTGACAATCTGGATGTGGACCATGTGGTTACCTAGATATTTCAAATTTTCAAATGTAACAGAAATTCAATAACATGATAACTAACTGGCACCACCCACCTAAAAACTTCTAATTTATTTTGACTTTCGATCATACATCAGAAAAACATAAGAAAACTCAATTAGCGATCATTCCCAAACGAAACAAATACCGCATGGGACATATTAGAACAATTTGAGGATAGTTATGACCTCACCATACATCAACAACCATAATACAGGAGCATGTTAACCAACAAAAAGAAGAAAAATTGAGGCTTGTGGTTAAGAACAGAAGTGTGTCGAGGAACATATATGATCAAACGGGATAACATGGAAGGGAGGGGAGTACGATGGGATACTGATCTTGAGATAATAAGGAATTGAATGTTTTGTATGAAATAAAATAATGTACTTGCCAAAAATAAATTAGATTACCAGTGAGTGAAGTGACCGATCAAGAAACTTAATAATAAAAAAGGATCTAGAACATTAATTGCTTCAGCTGATTGCTTCTTCGAAACTATAACATCTACTGTTAACAATAAAAAAACAGGAGATGAGAGAGGCTTGATGACCTATTAGTGAAATTTTACAAGTTGATAATGATGTATGACTTCTCATATTGAATTCAGAACAAATTAATTTCACGGATTAGAAGCTCTTCCACAAGTTACAAATACTCCAGACATCAGTATGCATAGAACAATTTTTGAAAAAAGAGCATAATCTGATTCAGATTTCACTTCCAAGCACATTCCCTATAATAAGAAAGCCAGTTATGATAAAGTAAAAAAAAACATATAATTACTTTTCCCAAGTCGACAACGTATACTTATAGACGAGAAAGGGTTGTCCAAAGACGAAATGAAGTGCTATGCTAGTAAGTTTAAACATTCTCCCTGAGACTAAAAAGTAGAAGCAAATCACACACAAACGAAAAAGAATAATAATAAAAATGAAAGAACAGAAGCTAACTAAAATCAAAGAAGCAGCACCTTCAACTTGAGGAAACTGTCTCCAAGTAACCTATGATTAATCAACACCAAAAACGTAAAATCAATAAATGTCTATGAAAAATTAATTTAATTTCTATCAGAAAACGATAAGCTTTGCAGCTTTATTCAGCCGAATTAATAACGGTGAAGCAAGAAAGAAGACGAAATTGAAAGCTATTGCTTCGAGAACCCTATGATCTGAGATCGAATCCAGAATGAAATAGACCGAAACTGAATAACATAGGGATAAGGGCAGTCCGGAGTTACCGGTGATACGAGACGAAACGCGATTGATCGCGACGGCGTCTTCTGGTAGTGCAGGAGTTGCCCAATGCCAAAATCCGGACCCGATGCAGAGAGAAAGGGCTAAAAATATGTTTTCTCTGTTAGAACAAGGTTTATTAGTAAAATTCCAGCTTAATGTCAGTATTCGGGGCGGATAGTTTACATTTTACATCTTACTACGCTTAGATAGTCATATTACACTTGGGCTCCTATCTTTCTATAATCTACACTAAACAAATACAGAGGACTCGGATTCCACTCATGAAAACACTGTTGCTGCATGCGAATTGAATCTTCCTCCTCATGGTTTCTCTTTCTTCAATCACTCAGATTCCACTCATAAAAATGCGTAACACTATTAAGGGTGAATTACATTGCCCTCTTAAATTTCGTTATTACATATGAGTACTCATTAGTTCAGTAATAACATATAAATTCAATTCGATACAAATCAATTACATATTAATCCACGAATTTGAATTTAGGGGAATTTAAACCTGAAAAGGTCATTTTTGCCATCTTTCATTATCAGCTTTTAGAACTGGCCAAACAACCTTATCTTATGGGTGTCACGTGCAAGGCTCGTTTGGACCTGAATGTAATTTAGAGTAATACTATTAGGCACTAATTGATTTCGACTTTTATTTTTTCAAAAACTAGTCGTTGAAATTGATTTTAGTCCAATTATATGCCAAAACAGTCCATTTTTTCCTTCATTTTTGTTTTGTATTCACTAACAAGTGTGTAAGTAAATTATGGCTTCAACTTTGACTGTTTCGGGTGATGATTCGTCGAGTGGTGTTAAAAGTGTTGTAAGCGGACTGTTCTATCTGTTAATTAGTCTCAACCACACGAGGAAAGATTTTACTGGGGTTGTTGATGTGCACTTAGAAATTTCTTAATCGTTGTATGTCTGTAATTCACAAATACAATCAAAGATTTAAATTTATTTTAACTCGTAAGCCTACAAATCCACAGAATAGCAGAAAGTTGACTCGGAATGTCGTTCTCCACGAACACTTAGCATAGGAACAAGCAAATAACGTTTGTGATTGAATGCAGAAAAGTAAGCAGATTAATATCAGA
>JAYMSR010000136.1:0-19707 GCA_036897825.1 Plantago rigida
TATGTAATCAATCAATAATCATTTCTCTCTATTTTGGTCTTTTTCTCTTTATCGCGGTTTCCACATTTTGTTAAGTTTTTCCGAATCCTTTTCATTTTTCTATTATCAATTAACTACTTTCTACTAAGAATAAGTAAGACAATCCAGAGATCCAAGAAAGATCAATGAGATTCTAGGTAAAATCATACGTAGAATCCTAATACAATTAGAAATGAAAAATTAGACAGACTAGTCTAGTTCATTTAAGAAAAAAACTTAAAGAACAAGGAAGACCGTATCGAATGAATATTCACAACATAATAAATACATACACGCAATTAGGTAAGTCGTAAAAAGCGTACCTTAAAATAGTAATAATATAGAAGGGCAGCATTTGGTATCAAGAAAGAAAGAAAGGGAAAAATAAGAGAATAGATAGATCCGGGGATTCCTTTAGCGATCTCGGTCATTTTACTTACAGGAGGAATCTAGGCTTTTGTTTTTGTAGTTTCTCTTTGTAGAATAATTTCTCCAATAGATTTCTTCTTCAGAATCTAACATTTCGGTATTTTCTTTTTACCAACTATTTTCTATTCTATTGTGTGATCTTTAGATTAGTAGGGCCACCTTGGTAAATGAAACAATGCTAAGCTAATGAATAGAATAACGGCGAACACCTAGTACATTAGAAATGTCAATTTAAGGGTTGCAATTCAAAAAAAAGTGTCTTAATCTTAACTATCTTACTTATGTACTTTTTTCTTTTCTTATATAAACCATTCCTATTTATTTGGTGTTTTCTCTTCGTATAGTGTCCTTCTAATAATCCTACAATTCTTTTGTTTATTAGAAATCTTGTATTTTTGATAATATTCTAAAGTACTACTACAGTTTTTCTATGTCGTTTTATTAATCCTTGGATTTTTGAATCCTGAAACACTAATCTGGAATTAGACTTAGCTTGGCAAAATGTGGTAGAGAGCTTCTGTCACTGTGGTTGGAATAATATAGCTTTTGGAAGAGAGTTATTTCGTGGATACTATTACTATTATGCCATCTATCATCGTTTGTTTCTAAGTCTTCGTTGTTTGTTTATTATGTATGGTCTTTATTTACCGTTGTTGTGAAATAGAGAAAAGATGAATATTGTATTAGAGTGAATATGAATACATACAAAGTACGAATTGCATATCCACGCAAGATAGATAGATAGATAGTACGATGATAATAGTACGATGATAATAATATATGTAAATATAACAAGGGTTAGAGCTATGGTTAAGAATGAGTTCTAAATGGCGTTATTGTTCTACACATTGTGCTTGGTTTTCCATTTACATTTAGTACTAAGATACATCTAATAGAAAAAAGGATTACACGATAATCGCATATTCCTGCCTTGTATTTCTCTTATTTTCTCTTCTTCATTTTTATTTACACATATTACATTATCATCCGGAAATAACCTCTTTTCCCAACAAATTAATGAAAAAAAGTCATAGTTACTGCGAAGGACTTTTCTGGTTAGTCTTAACTACTTATTTCTCCTAAATATTTCTATTTCAATATTTCAGAAAGATGTCCACTTTGGAAAGATATGAAAGAAAGGCACCTATTATTTTCTTTCTAACTCTTCTAAAGTTCATATTCAATCCAATCTAAGAAATTCTTTCTTGTATTTCGACCAATAGATAGATTGATTTTGTCGATAGTTTTTCAATAGAGAGAATAAGAAAATAATCCATGTCCTGACTAATCAGAATCAGGACTAAAAAGATAGAATGAATAATATTCTTTATGCTAAGGAGTATTGGTATGTATAAGAAAAATAAAGGGCGGAGATAGGATCAGCCCGGTGTAGGCACGAATCAACCTAGTTTCTAATTTAGATTATTCCTAGCTACTTTTTTCTTAGTGGCAAAGAAGAGTCTTCCCAAATAAGGTGGTTGGTACACAAGATCTTATACAAATTAACAAATGAAATACAAACCAATATTGGTGGGAGGAATCATTGAAAACAGCCAAAAAATAGTGAAGAAGGAGATCTCAAACAATTGATTAGTCAAACTAAAACAAACACAAGTCCAAATCGATCCACAACGATTATTACACTTTCATTTTCTTAGAAGTAACAAAAATGAACATTTTCTTTCTTTCGCCTTCTCGTATCGTAACTTACGGAGAATCTTAAAAAAGGCGCCTACTTTTGCCGTTGATTCTATATAAAGTGTTCGCGGTTATCCTCATTTCGATACTTTGATGAAATTGAAAAAAGGTCAATATTGTATTAACAAAGTACGTCTTTTATTACTTTAACTATTACTACTAATTAATAGAAAACGGGGGTCTTGCCGTATAGTATACATACACGTATTATGCAGGTCACAGAATATTTAGACCGGATCATAAAATAACCCTAGATCTATTTACTAAATGTTAGCGTGTACATAGGGATCCTAACGTAATACGCGCGAAGATATTTCTAGTTTATCCCTTGGTTCTATAAAGAATCTATTCTTTTTTTTGTCCTACTTGCGTCAAATTTTTGGTATAGAATGGATTCTAAAATCAGAATGAATTATAGCTAGTTATGTTCTCCTTCTCTAACGATTTCTTTTTGTATAAACGAGATTCTTCCTTTAGTAGGTCTTTTCTTTAACCTTTGAATGACTTTTTTTATTATACCTAGTCTATTCTATTGAGCTGAATTCTATGTATCAAAAAGTATCGAGCGGCCAAGGCGAAAATGAGAAAAATAAGAGAAGTTAGTAAAAAGCTCACAGGAAAACTCAGAAAAGAGGCTAGGAATGCTTACCGCAAATTTCTTCATGTATCATGTCATTTTAGAGTCTATTTCATTCGAGCAATAAAGAAATAATTAGGGTGGAAATATTTCAACTATTTAGATAAGGATAGATAAGGAAGCGTAGTGAGTTCAACATAATACATAACAGATTTTGAGTTAGATATTGTGAAACTATCCGCTGATTTATTGTTTGGACTAGAAGAAAAAGAAAAATGGCAGCATGCACTCCTATTTTCAACTATTTTCTATAACTAGACAGGTACACAATACAATACAATACTAACAATCTATTCAACATTCTTAGGAAAGAAGAAATGAGTGTTCGTGTAAATTGGAAAAGAGGAATCAGATGGAAAAGTAGTCAAACAAATCAAAAAAGGAATTCTTGTGAACTCATTGTGTCTCAGAGCTATAAAAAAGGTATAGTACGGTCAATTATTACTATCACTAATAATAAATAAAGTCACTCTCTATATTATTTCAGCTCATTATCTTTTGTAGTTGTTCTTCCCTTTCCATAAGAAAATGTCGAGTTATGCTAGACACACCCAAGTGTTTTTGTTTGTACGAAATTTGGTTGACCCTTCAACATTATTCCTAGTAAATGGTCATTCAAAATGACCATTTTAGAGTACTTTCTTGGATGGATATAGATATCTGCGTCCTCCGGAGTTTCCTTTTTCACAAGTAGGGCTTTTTTTTAGTAATAGATCTAAACTTAAAACAGAGAGTAGTGAAGCTGATGATTTGTGACAAACGAGGCTCGGTTTTGACCTTTTTGCCTCTGTAAAAAGAATAGCTCACAGGTGTGGGGTTGTGGGTTATTGGATTATTTGTAATGTAAACGTAAACACAAGGAATATATTCCGGAAATCTTGAGTTCTTTGCTCTGCTAATAAAATATTTACGAGTTTCACTTTTCACTAATACTAATCTAATATAGTAATAGTCATAGAGAAGACTCTATTTTTTATTTCCCAATTGTTTCATGTTTCTAATTTCCAAAGTCAAGTAGAAAGTATAGTAATCTATTCTAAACCAACTCATAGATCTAACACTTCTCATCCAACATTGCTGCCAATAAGAATAAGTCATTGCATTCTCTCAACTCAAATCAATATAACATAACAACATAAAAAAGGAATTCTATCTACCTAACTACCTAATTCTCCAATTCTCGAAGAAGAAATGAAAAATGCATTTGTGGGTTGGTTGTGCGTGCGACTCTTTTCTATTCTATCTAAAGAATGATATCAGGCATTATAGTTCTAAATAGTTCTAATTTTCTTTTTCTTTTTTGTAGCTTGTGAAAATAAATGAGATAAAGTAGAGGTGAAAGGATTCGTCTTTATGTTGTCAAGTAGAGAAAAAAAGAATAGAAACAGACTTCCGGAGTGTTATAAGGAATATATAGCACGTAAGTTTGTCTCGAATTCAACATAGAATATACAATAGAATATACAATTATTAGAAAAATGGACTCTAAAACAGCAACTAACTAAAAGAACGTAGGTAACGTTTCTAGAAAGAAAGGAAAGATAACACCCAACAAAAAAAGAGATAGTTAATAGTTTCCTAAGAAGTAGTATATCATATCAAAGACAAATAAAGTACATCTAAAATAGGACTCAATTTCTCATCTTATGTATGAGATTACGAAGGTTATTGGTATTGTTTATAGCTACGAATCTTGTTGCGGAAACTCTGTATTATGCAAATCCTCTTTCTTTTTATTTCTTCTATGATCTCTTATTTCTATAACGCAACTAAAGAAATTTAAGAAACAATCTTGTAGAAACAATCTTGTAGAGGTAGATTTCCTAGTTTCTTTCTTTGTATATGGGTCTAATATGATGAAGGGACGATGATGGGTTTCTAGTAAATGTATTTTTATCTGGTGATCGGATAGATACTCTAAGGTTCTCCTTTGAAGACGGGGTATATAATATAATAGAAATAGTAATATAATAATACAATTCTATTCAATAAGAATAAGACGAGTTGAGTTGATTGGGTAGATAGAAATTTTTCGAAAATAGTTGGAACTAGAAATACCGCCAAAGAAAAGAATAGAATTAATAGCATTCAAAGAAGAAAAGAAGAGATATATCCCCAGATTACCAACTTATGTTAAGGAATATCATGACAGACAAAGTCAAGGATAATGTTCGTATTATTTAGTACGCATTGGGGTTCTTTCTTAGTTTTTTTGTATCAAATAGAAATCTATCTATACTCCCCGTACAATTTGAATCGTATTACATACACATAAAACGAGGAAATCTTTGGATTTGGATAGGAATGAAACCATTTATTGGCTATATTTTGTTTCAGACAACTAGTATTCTCGCACAAAAGTACTTTTTTTTCACTTAGACTAAGTAAGCTATACAACAAATTATTCTGTACATAAAAGACTTTCTACCGGAGTATTTTCTCTCTTTTCAGCTATAGACTTTTTTCTTTTACATAGTCTAAAATATCATCTCTCGCATTAGATATTCTTTAATACATGCATTTAGTAAGTCGTAAGAGTGATTCGTATCGTAAATAGCATAATCATAATTAATAGAGCATACTACAGTATTTCAAGAAGAGATAAGGAAGGGGGAAGAACATCTTTTTCCGGGGATTCTTTACTACAAGCCTTTAACGAGAGAGACCCTGACTTATGAATGGTTCTGACTTGCCTACAACCTTTTTTTTTTGAACTACAACAGGATTCAAAATGAAGGAAACTCTTGTTTATATATTTCTGTAGATTTTCTATTTTCTATGTAAACAAATCATCTACAACAATATTCATATTATAGTGGTACATGGCAAAGAGATAATGAATCTAATCCCGAAACATATTCCATACTTTGGTGAGAAAAAAGGTTGACGACGCGTGGCAGTTGTTAAAGACATTTTTTATGAATTATTGCTCCTAAGATAAAAAAAAATAGATACAAAAAGAGATTCAACCATTTCGATGAGTCTAGTTTTTGAAATACAACATTTCATTTCTTAGTTTTTTCTTCGCATTTTATTGGATGGAGTTTAGTCTGCTGTGTACTATATGTTCTCTGTCATATATCATATGTATATGTCATAAAAAGAAAAAGAAAGAAGTCAAACTATTCCTTAAACTTTACCCTGTCTTCTCTTTTTCGACTCTTTCGGTTCTTTTCTGTTCTTTATTCGTATTGAGTTCTATATTCTATTACCGGACAAACCAGAAACGGCTGTTATCGGTGCTTCAGTTGAATCGTTTGCTTGATTGTTCAAAAACACAATTTTCTAGAAATATGTACCCGTAAGTGTACCTGATCTGATTTTATCTGTTTTTTAGAATTCGTTGCTGTTATATCACTCTTTTAGATAGCTCTTTCTATTTTTTTATGATGTGAGTGAAAGATGATATCCTGTGATATGTGTCGAGTTTACTCTAATTATTTATTTAAGAGAACTTGTTGGAAATAAGATTCTTAGTAGAGTTAATAGAGAAAAAAAGTCTTCTAAATAAATATACAATAACATCGGTTTAAAGAAATAGTTGGAGATTCTGTAGCAAATATCACACAACAACAAATGAAAGGCAATGCTCGTTTATGACTACTATTCTCCTTTTTTAATGATGTAAGAGATTCTATTTTGATTCTCCAATGGTTACTCGATCCACAAGAAATCCTTTACTTTATTCGGGTTTCTTCCTTTCCCACTTCTTATTTGTCTACAGTTTTCGATACCATACTCGCAGGTAATATTTATACTATACAAGTAATACAAGCCTATAAAATTCTAGGATATCTTATTTTTTTCTCGATACTAAAAAAGGTCAATTACAGATTCTGTCAAACACCGGCAATTTGCATAATATAGATAGCTACGTTGCCCGAGTCGACTTTTGGGCATAGAATTAATACTCTACGGAGCATTTATGGATAGAAAAAATGATGTGTTTAGGAATATACAGTAAGTAATGAGGTACGGCCCCCAATAAATTAATACAACTTCTCAGATCTGGCATCAGAGCATGTAGTAAGCTTTGTGTCATAACTTTTTGTGGTTTATAGAAATACTAATTTCTCTCCCTTTTCTATTTGTTGTTGTAATTTCCTATTCCTAAGTTTCTTTGTATAATACAGAATTTGAAGGGACGACGACAGTTTTATGTCTATAGTATATGTATTTTTTCTGGCGCAGTAACAAATGGAATAATGCAGTATTTTGTAATATTTCTAGTGCTTTATTCATCAACATAAAGGAGACTACGACTTATTTCCTATACTCTATTTTCTATTCGCGGAAGTCTTTCTTCTAAAAATTCCTCTTTCACAACCAAGAGTCTACCTTATGATATGTACTATTTATTATGTACCAGAGTTTTGGGTATATGAAGCTAGACAAAACGAAGTCACAGTTCAGAAAAGTGGAAATTCAAGGAAAACTGCATTTTTTTTTTTTTGAATAAGAAATAGTAAATAGAGCTCGTTTAAATGTTACTAAGGAATAAAGATGAATGATAGAAGGTATAGAAATCCTATGTTCGCGAGAAGAAATTGCAGAGATATTACAAACTACCGAGTTCTATTACAAAGAGCAGACACTAAATGGATCCAAAAGATCAATTCTAACAACAAACAACACAAGTATTCAAGCCACTACATCAAAAACTAGAAGAAAGAAATATAGGAAATCCGTTTTTGGAAAACTACTAATTACTCAAAGTCTCCTGGTGCAAACAAAAACGGAGAGAAACTATATATAGGTTTGTTTTTACACACTCGGGAATAGAACTTTCAACTATCTTCCCTATTAATTCCTTGTATTTAGTGTATAAGAAAAACTAAAAATTGTCGTGAGTTCGACGAATATCTACTTCTTACTGCTTATTATGTATGTTATCCCTAAGACTCTTTCTAACCTGTGCAAAAAAAAAGTATTATAGAGAAGACTTTAAGATAAAGAAGTCACTCACAAAATGAACTAATCAAAAAGATTTCCAGGATCAACGAACCCCACTAAACGCGAACAAAGATGATAAAGTCAACATGTTGAATGGTGGAAGAAGCAGTATAGTTTCTATGAAATAGGTTTTCGCAACAAGTCAAACTAGAGCGCAGGACAAACAGAAAATCTTATTTTCTATTTTATTACTCTCCATTCGACGAATCTTGTGTTTTATTAGGAAGTGCTACCTATGCGTTAAGGTACGAATGTTCTATTGAATGTTTTTAGTAATGATAGGAAGGGATATGATATATCTTCTTGTGTATATATATATATATATATATATTATTGTTGTATATGCCTGTTTGTTTGTACCTCTCTTCCTAGCTTCTTTTTTTAGGTTCTCCTACTCTATCTATATTTTGATACTGTGGTTGCTGGTTTATAGTATCTGTCTCTTTTCCTTCAAGTAAGGTTTAGAATGCACATAGCAACATAGGCTTATTATAGGACAACAATAATAGATAGCATTAGGAGTAGTCCTTCTTCATCATATGGAAGAAAGGAGGGTTATTAGTGCTTCTTTCGTCGTTGTATAGATTTAATAAGATGCTTTGTCTGCTTATTATTTTCTTTTATTCCTTAGTAGTTATTATTATTCTCTTTTGGATCTAATACAACCTTGTGTTATATGATTTCTATGTTAGTCCTTACCTATTCTATTCGTATTTGTTACTATGTGTTCTCTTCTTTTTGGTATTCCCTCGTACGTCCGCCCAAACAAAATATGTATATTATTGTAAATATGTTCCCAATAATCCTTTAGTTAGTAAGATGTACTTTCGCAATGAATACTCATTCATGTTTTCAACAAAGAAGAAATAAGTCAGGTTAGTTGCTAACATCAAAGTTTTTGATCTACAGTTCTTTTATTAGTTAAGACTTGGTAAAAACACTTCACCGTGACTCATAGCATAGATAGAATTGACTTACATGGCTTGGTTAGGTAGATAGGTTTTTCTAGGTCAAAATGTATATGTATGTCTCGCAAAAAGAAAAATAACGTCGTATTTCTTTCAACCAAAAAATCATTTCTCTACCTATCTCTTCTATGTAGTTATTATACATGACATGCTTCAACCAGTAAATCGGCATAATAAAAAAGAAACAAGGACATCGTGCTTTGGAAAATGTAGTGTAGACTAGATCATAACAAAAAAGTAGTTGAACGAAGGCAATTACAACATTCGTAACAAAGGAAGTTGTATAAGGGTAGACACAGCTCTGATCTTATGTATAGAGGATAAAGTTCGATTTGACCTTGTAATTGATAGTGAAAATATGTTTCATCATGACTTCAATGCGGGACGGACTTCATTTAGAAATTCTGTTTTAGGTCGTATTTAGGAATTCCTTTCCCTGTTTGTTAGATTCTCTATATCCAGTCGACGGCCATAAAAGAAAAATTCTAGTACAAATCACTTTACACCGAGACTAAGAACTTCCTTCGTCAACAAAAAATCAAAGAACTCATGGTTTCTCTCTGCTACTTTACGTACTTGTGCCTTATACTTCTTATTAGTAGAGAAGACACATTCCCTAAGATGTCTTTGGGTTTTCTGTCACAATGTAGTTAGAAATGTAGAAGTATGGGTTTGTTGACTTTAAATGTTGAAGGGACATCAATCAACGAAGAGAAGATTGATCAGAAGAAAGAGGAAGAAAAAAAGGAAGGTCATTAATGAATAGAAATAATACAACTAATAGAAAATAACAACGAATTCTGACAACAATACAATAACAAAAAAAAAGTAGAGAAGTATAACCTATAATATAATAAGATAAGACATATACTAGAAAATAGAAATACATCCTGGTACAACTGACGACAAGGCGGGGATTCTATTATACTACTAGCTATCAACACCAAACCCTTCATACATAATCCCGAAACAACGCACAAAAGAAATCCTGTCTTAGACTAGTTCATAGAAAGTTATGATGCTATATGAAATAGTTGAAAACTAAGAACGAAAAGAACCATTAACTGGGTGAAATAGTAAAGTCAACCGAAGACAAACAACTCATCCTATGACAATTCATTCATATCGTAGCACCAATTATCAAGATATCTAAAAAAGTCTTAAAGTATTAATGAAAAAGGGATCTATATTCTTTCCTATCCCCCCATTTTATTGACTTTTACTGGAGCTTATACAATAGACCCAAAGTGTGCTAGAATAGAAAAATCTAGAATATGCATAGAATATGCATAGAAACGCGCGAGAGAGGAAATCCCTTCTAACTAAGGAATAAGGAATACATGTCCATTTTTGCGTTGCACCAATGGAATACGTTAAAACATGGAATGTGAATGAAAACGTACAATTCATAGGGATTCCATTATTAATGGAATTTGTGAAATCATGAATTATTTAGAAATTGCTAAAGCAGAAGAAGCAGAACAACTTATTTTCTCTTTCGTCGATCCTATATTCTTTAGTTTTTGTATTAGATTCTCAATCTGTGCTAACTCGAGACCTGTATTTCGATATTTGTTTTTTAATCTTTCTCCTAAGTCTAAGTAAGGTTACGTTCTCTACAAATATCTTTACGAATTGATTTGGTGTAGTATTTAATACTCAATCAATAGCAAGCCAAGCAATGGAAACTTCATCTTCGTTTAGCGAGTGTTGTTAATAGTAGAATAGTATAAGAACTTTCAATTCACTACACGCAGGCATGAATTCTTTAACTAAAACTAAGTACCAAATAGTTTGAAAACAAGAAACAACATTAACAAGATTATTCTATCTAGAAACTCAAAAATGGAGTGGGAAAAGTCATTGCCTCTTTTGTGAAATTTCCCTTTCCCCAAACAAGGCTTTATAGGGTTTCTCTCATTGAAAGAGCTAAAAGACAAGGAAGGGAAAAGGCCATTCGATGCAAAGAAAAAAGCCAAAAAAAAGGGCAGGAAAGGAAAAGGAGAAATGGATTCTCTATTTTAAGAAATAATCAAAAGAAAAGAAAGCACTTTCTAGGAAAAAGAAAAGGTTTTTCCAGCACTTCCTCAGTCAATTATTCTAGTAGAAGGGAAAAGACATACTAGGGTCTGCAGTGTCCATATGCTATTTCCATCGTGCATGATAGAAAGGAGAGACATATATATATATATATATAGAAAAGCAAAAGAACTAATGGAGTCCGCTTAGCTTTACTTCTTCTCTTTCTCATGAAAGAGAACCAAAGAGGGAACCCCCTTCGCATCCTTTCGCCCCACATTTTTCCCAATTTCATCCCATTTCTTCCTCTCTTTCCATTTGAGCCAACTTCCGGGCGGAGTAAGATTAGCAAGAAGACAAGAAAAGAGGAAGCGAAGCAAATGAGAGAAGGGAAGAAGAAGAAAGAGATGAGAGAAAAGAAAAAAGATCCAGCTTGCCTAAAAAACACTTTTGAGAAAATAAAATGACCAAAAATAGGCAAATAAGAGATTGTGAAATGGCTATCACCAAACGGAATCTATGGGAAAGGAACTTCAAATAGACTTTCCTTTTCTTTCTTATTCCTTAAGAACTAGAAGAAATGCAACAAGAAATTCTGATGCATGCAAGCTAATGTCGAATACCACTGTGTCTTTGATTCAAGGAGGAGGTTCTTGTTGTTGCTATTCCATTCCTGCATCTAGCTTTCTTGAGATTCTGGATATGCGAGATTCACGCAGTCTTCCTTTTCCTTTGACTTGGACTTTTCTACTCAAAGCGCATAGTCATAGAATCTAATGGGTTCTCATGCCTAACCTTTCAGTCTAATGGGAATCAACAATTCCCTAATCCCAACGTCAAATAGAGTGCATTGGTTAACCTTTTGCTCCATTATTGGCTCTTACAACAAGAGGCTATAGGAATTCTGGCCTAGAAAATCCTTAGAAATCTGCAACTGAGATGCGTACTTGACCTCTAGATTTCCCTAAAATAAGATTCTCCTAAAAGAATTCAAGAAGCTAATCAAAAAAAGCCTATTTGCCTTTTAACTAAACAAACCAATCAACAAAACATAATCAACTTTACCGCTCGGTGCTCATAGATGGGGCTCTAAAAAACAATCTAAGCTAATGAATAGAATAACTCTTCTTTTGGATCCTCTCTTCCAAAATCCTCACCTAGAAAGCCAAGTTCTTTGGCATCGAATTTAGAGAAAGCATTCTAGTTATCATCAATCCAGAGCCAGTCATATCTTTTATGGATGGGGCTAAGTAAGAAAAGTTTCCTATTGCACACCTCAGAACCAGGCTTGCCCTCCTTAAGGAAGAGAGCAATTGCTAGAAATTCGGAAGGGGGGAATAACTCCCTTGCTTTCTTTTCTGTCACTCAACTAATACATAGATACTATCTAGAATAAGGGGCTTCCGAAGGAAACCTTTGATGCATCTTTCTGGATCGCTAGAAGATTCTCTAGAAGATAGAATCGATATGATGTTCAGTAAAATGGAAGTCCAATCCTAATCAATGAATCGTGAAATTGCCTTCTTTGGGCTGGGGTCAACAACAGGCAACGAATCAACTACAGAGGCGAACGAAAGCACCTTAACTCAGGCTGACACCTGCACTCCTATGTACCGAAAAGAAGGAGACAGGGAAAAGAGAAAGCAAGCCTAGGTCTTCGCCTTGTACTACCACCTAAGCGCTCCTTCTTTATTCTCTATTTCTCCACTATAGCCATTATGTCTACTTAGCGGTAGAATTAGTGAGTTTCATGGTCCTAATTGGCTAGAAGGGGCCTATAAATAATAAGGAATAATCGTTTTTCCAATCAATTAACTGTCTCTTCTTTTTCTAGGCATAGAAGAGATTTTAGCTAAGCCGGGACAAGATAATCCCTTTTTTTTCTATTCTCATTCTTTTATTTGCTTTTTCCCGTGGAGCTTCCCAGGTCTTAGTCTGTCTAAGATTTCATTGCCTTAAATAACTAGCATCAACGGATGAACTTAGAGTTAACTAGAAAGGACAAGAATGAACCCGTCAATCTATCAGTCAAGCATGTATGTACAATCTCCTAGTAGAAAACCAATCTGGATTCAATCAATATTCTATTGGAGAAATGACAATTCTCACTCAATTAGCACGAACCTGCCGTCGTCAGGCCAATCCACTAAAACTCAGGTGGATTCAGGATAGCTCAAAAAGCCTTTTTTGCTATCTTTCTTTTCTTCTCCTTTCAAAGAGTTGAGCTCTTTCCATTCCCAACACAATGGAGCCAACCAAGAAGAAAGATAATAGCAACTTAGTAAACTCACGAAGTTCTCTAGTTAATAGGCAGTCTGATTATTCGGAATGAAGACGTTTTCTGCTCTCTTTAGCTTATCCCACTACTTAGCTTAGAAAGAGAAAGCCTTGTTTGTGTAGCTAACTCTGGAGAAGTGGGCTCTTCCAAAGAATCTATGCTAACAATTTCCCCTTTCGCGCCTAAGGGCTGATAGTCAATAGGGATTTCCCTAAGAAGCCTCTTCTCCTCTTCTTTTTCGAATCTGACACTCTCTCTCTTTGCTTCCTGAGCCGTGGGAAAAAGGAAGAAAAGGATTTTCAGGAAATAGATTTTGGAAGAGAAAATGAAAGATGAATTACTCCCCTGGTGGAAAACTAAGAAAGAAAAAGGCTTGGAAAAGATTAGATAAGAGAAGAGATGTTGACAAGGAAGGAAGAGAATGGAATGGAAGATTGAACAGAATCAGAGCAAGAAGAATAGAACAGAGAAGAAATGTAGCGAAGAAAAAAGAGAAGGAAGTCTCCGAGTTAAGCACACAAATCAACATAAAAACGTGCTTTGTAGTATAATATCCCAAACAATGCCCATTTATAGGCTCTCCAACTACTAAGAATCATAGGAAATCACAAGCAATGATTCTTTTTTACAATACCAGTTACGAGAATAATAGGAACTTACAAGACAAGATTGATTAATTACAGTGGAAGTTCTCTTGTTCTATATTTCTATAGAGAATTCTAGAAATATGAACACGAACTACGGAATAAATGAATTTCACAGTAAGAAGAGATCAAATAAATAAGAAGAGAAATGTCTAAACTAAGAAGTCAACCAAAGTTGGATTCTAAATAAGTACCTGGACTTCTACGGAACGGAGTCTATTATATCACCAATCACATATACATACATACATGCCTTCTACTACAACAGATTTCATAATTTCTATTTCACCTACATGGACCTCTATTTCTAAACCTCGTATAATTGTAACTTTTTCTTTAGACTGGGACATACATAGACAGTTAGTTGTATTCTTATACATAAAAAAAGAAGAAAGTTAAAGAATAAAATCTAGATTTCTTATTTATAGGCCAAAGATATCAACATAAGACATAGAAATGCCTATCTAAGGATAGAGGCAAACACAATCCTGGCTCATTCCTTATCCGATTGTTCCTATGGCAGATTAGACTCTATCTTCTACTTTAGTTCTAGAATATTCTTATTGTTGTTGGAACAAATCAAATATATAGTAAAGGGGTGTAAAAGGAGGACAAGGCATACAATATAGTATATAATCTAAAAGCAGACCAAGTACAACATTATTAGAATACATAATTAGAAATACGTACACTCTCTTTTGACTTTTTAACCCACATTAGAAATAGAATCTATTTCTATTATATATTCTATATATAGTGTAGGAGCAGAGATAAGACACGCTAAATGAATAAATCCTATACAACAAAAGAAAATGAGCATCAACAACTCTTTCTAAGTAAGTCTAATGGACTACCTCGCTATACGCTATAGAAACTGTATAAATCTGTTTCAGTCCTAATAACATTTCTAAAGGAATTCTAAAGTAATATAGACAAATACAACCAAATGTCCACCCACGGCTACAGAGTATGAAAGGAAGAGAAGAGGTAACAGAAGAAATAGAGGAATATCAAAGACAGAATCAATCAAAGAGAACCAATAACCAATCATCGATAGCGAGTTTACACACAAATGAAAGAATATACTATTCATGTTCTATTATCTAATTATCCTATACAGAGCACAATAATATCATATCCATATATCCCACCTTATCAAACACTGGCAAAGCTCCTTTTCGAACGTATACCACGGCTTATACCAAAACAAGAAATTAATACATACATAATACTATGGAGTAAGTAATAGAATAGAAATACAAACAGAAACAAACAAAGCTATCCAATAAAAGAAATAATTAGTCTAATAAATAGATCTTCCTATCATTACTAATATTCAATGCATGCAATACAACATTCATAAAGCTCATTATGCTATTATGCTATATTAGATCCCTTCCTTCTTGGCTCATACTTCTCCAATGGACTAACTAAACAGCGGAATAAGATAAGCAAGCTTACTCATAGATTATTATTATATATCTTTATATATCTAATATAGAAACATAAACAGCAGAGAAAGAAAACGAGAAAAGAAAGAGAATTACCTACATTGCTACTGGTGTATTCATAGATCTAAAGAGTCTTTTTCTAAGGGAAAAGGTCTATTTTCGACTATGTTTTCTGTTTTTCGTCTCTTTTTTCTTCATTTTTATGGACAACTCTACCCTTTTCTTTTTCGAGATCCCGATTTGGACTGAAAGATAGGCAATCACTAAGGGAAGTCGGCTAAAAATCGCTTCAAACCTGGAAATGGCTAAAAAAGCTAAAAAAAGGGAGTGTTTCATCAAGTATCTACAAGCAAGGAATGAATAGAAACAAATACGCAGCCTCTTAGTCTTCCTCTTCTTTTAGGTAATTGGTAACCATGAGTTCCTTCTTCGTGATATGACTCTCCCACCAAGTAGTCATAAGCAACTTAGATAATGTTTGATCCAATGTATTCTAAGCTTACATCAATATATAAATATCCGGGAAATCTAGGTTTTCAAATTCTTAGTTTGAAGTCAAACTATTATCCCAATCCTAAAGTCAATAAAGTGACTGCCCAAAATATACCAATAAACATAGTATTGTCTACATACAAGATACAAGAGTCATTTTCCAATCATATGTAAGAACATCAAAAAATTCTAACAGCAGCGGCATATAAAAGAAGAGAAGTGTTTAGTGTTTGGCGCAACGTTTTGGATCCTTGTCCTCTTGTAGAATGTCTTTACTATTTATTTGATTAGGAAATCCGTTTAGTTTCATACCAAAAATACGACGTTACTAATCTCGAACTTTCCTTGGGAGTTAGTTTCAGGCATCATATCTATCATACCTTATTATATATATATTATGAGTTTTCCCTTCTCCTACAAACTCTCTTATGACTTAGTCTATTTCTAAATCTAGAATAATCAAAGTCTAAAAAGAAGCTATGAAATAACTTTCTTTAGAAATTGATTCTAAGAAAGAGAGCACTAGCGCATTAGCCCGTTATTAAAAATAAGAAGCTAAAAAGTTCTATTTCGCATGCGTAGTAGATTTAGTACATACCGTTCTGCCGACAATGATAGTGTGAGAGAATATTATGCTACGGTAGAATAGCGAAATGAAAAAAACGATTAAAGACTTGTTTTATACATGAATATTCCTCCAAACCATTATTTCTATTTTGACCTTCTTAGAGGTTCTGCTTATTGGATGACTTCTAGTTTTTCTATGAAAAAGAACTTTTTGTATGACGAGTTATAGCGATATACATTCTGCTCCCCTTCTTTATTATATTGACTTTGTGATATGCCTGCGCAATACTAAACACATAGGTAATGGAATAAGGCGGTTGTTGCTTTCATTTGACTTTATTGATATCTTGGATTGGTTGATCTAAATTGTTTGTATGTATCTGCGATTTCTCTTGACTTACATTGACTTCTAGCTTTGATTTGTCCAAGAATTACTTCACCGAACAACAGGAACTGTAAGTAATAAGGTTGTACGGAAAGAGTTTCTATCTAGCCTTTTCATTTTCCTAATTCTAGAAATCTGCGTATAGCATTTGATTGGATATATGGAATGAATAGTTCAGGCTTCTACATTTTTAAAGAAAAGAAAGTAAGCACAGTGCATTCATCCAGAGTAACGCGACTACATTTTTTTCTTCTATGTAGGTCTATTTACACAGGGAGTAGACTTAGTTGTTAAGTACCTCTACCTAAGTTTTTTCTTAGAGTAGAGATAATATTCGTAGGCAATCTTCTTTTGAAACTTGTATTTCATTTGCATTTTACATTTCATCTTTCGTTGGTGCAACGCCTTTTTGATAATGAATGTTGTCATATCATAAGCGAGCTCTCTATAACTTTCCAAGGACGTCTTTCTATTATACAAAGCATACTTTTCAAGCTAATTCAGAAATCAAAAGAAATAGAAAAGTGTTAAGTAGTTTTCAAATTTAGGTGCAATCCTAATGATCTATCTATCTATTAATATATTATACCGTATAAGGCAGTCATATTCTTTTTCGACTTCCAATATCTTCGTCCTAAAAACCACTTCTTTTTTTTTCGAGATAACATCTTGGCTAATATGTGCTAAATATCTATCTGTTACAAGTAATTATTATACAAGTATTCTATTTGAAATAGAAAAGATACCCCCTTCTATCTATAGATAGCTACTTTTTTGAAGAGATAGATCATGATTAAGATTTAGAACTGGAAAATCCATAAACATAAAATACACATATAGAGGTACATAGTAAGAATAAGGAAAATCTACACCCACCCATATAGATAATAAATAATGAAAAGGGGTATTGTATAGAAGGATCAAAACAAAAAAAGTCAAAAGAAATATCTTGATTGAACTGACTTTTCTAGAACCTTTCGCTAAGGAACAGATATGGCACATAGCGAGCAATAACTTTCTCCAATTTTTGAGACGTCTTACAAGGGAAATTCATAAAACCTAGATCTGATCCACAGGTCGATTCAATTTCTTGCATTTTTTGATCGATCAACACTTAGAAATAGAACTTCTTATTTTTGTCAAAACGGAAAGTACTTAGTATCAACTTTTTGGTTTACTTTTAGTAAATTATGTCATTTTGAGTCAGAGTCCTTTTTCATGAATTATTGACTCTCACAAGGGGTAAAGTGAGCTAGGTCTATTTTCCCTAATAAGCGTATTTTAGTTTTTAGAAATCTAATAGTTTACCGTGATACAAAGAAAGTATGAATCCCAAATTGACAACATGAATGTATCTAATTTTTGGAAATAGCATAGTTCATATAGGTCTAGGTATGTTGTTCGGTTTTACTTAGAGAACTTGTGTATTTTTTAGAAAATGGCTTGTAAGGAGTCAAAGTGAGAAAATCAAATTCTAAGTGAAAAGTGTTAAAAGTTCTCTGAAAAAGGAGAGTCGGATATTAATAATAAACAAACAACAGAACGCAGTTGATAACTCTAACATTTCTTTTCTTAAAAAAAAGATGTAACTCAGGGAACACATATAACATGTAAGGGAAACACCTAGAATAAAAAAAAAACAAAAAGAAAGAATAAAGAGTCTATAAAAGAAAATAGAGTATAGAATAGAAGAAATTCACTAGTTGTTTCTATAGAGAGGATATGCATTTCTAGTAACTTAACTTAAGGCATTTCAATTTAACCTCAAGGCAAATTGTTCCTAAAGATCTTGAAACGTAAGATTTCATTTAGTACTCATAACTTTTTCCTGTTTCTATTTTTCCTGTGTTTCTAGTTGAAGGTAGCAAACGTAAAACAGTTACGTAATTTGGAATTGTATGTTGAATGATTACCCCGTAGTTATTTTCGAACATATCTTTTTGTGGGTAAGACTTTTTGTATTAACAGATCATAATATAGTTGAAAGAATCATAAGAGAGAGTACTGTATTTATTACTTCTATACTTACATGGAAAGGACTCAAAATAAAAACATATAATAATAATATAGCATATAAATAGTACACTACATACAGAACATTAGTTAGGCAGGATATCCGGTTTATTGTGAGAATAATACTTCTTTAATTACCTTTGATTAGAAACATATACAATTATTTTAGTAGTGACTTTTCGATTTTTTAGCCTATATCCTTAAACGGCTATATGAGAGTCTATAAAGATTAACACTTCAAAACTAATTTCTCAGTAGAAAGATCTAAGTCGGCTATTAGTAGAACTAACTAACAGATAATGTAAGAAATAAGAAATCCCACTCTACAGTCTACTCAAAGATAAAAACATTTCACTATGACTCTAAAGTACCTCTGTACGTAAAATACTTGACGCCTGCTTGTTACTACAATTGTATTTGTATCTAAATGAAAGAGACGAATTCAATACTTAGCAAGGAAAAAAAGAGATGAAATAAATCATACTATAGACTATGGAAATGTAAAGGAAGATGTATACCTTATACCTAGTTTGTTTCTAAATGAAAAGTGGGGTATGGAATATGAAATATGTTGTTGTCCAAAATTCCACCCGAAGTAGTAAGGAAAAGGGATAGAATTTTTTCACTTAGTTCTTTATTTCTGGCTTTAAGCCTGCCTAATTGGTTATTTATAAAGAATAGTATGGTATGCCATATTATGTATGTCTTATCTATACATTCTTACGGGTTGACATATATATTAATTAACACTTTAAATACTATACACATTTGAATAGTATGCTACCTATGCCACTCGTTTATTGATTAGATAGTTGTAGTAAGTCTTGGTGCAATGAATAGAATCGTACTCTGGGCTGTTATGTCAAATCAATTTGATAGCATTTTTTAGTAGGGCCAATGCAAGAACGATTTGAAAGTCTATTTAGAAGATAAAGCTGCTTTCATTCACAACATCACACTTAAGTACTCCTTATTTCTCAAACTTAGCACAAAAAGGTTTTTACCTATTATTTATTAGACTGGATATGTAACAATTTTGGAGTAGCAAGACAAGAAAGAATTACTACGTTAAAGGAAGGAAAAAGGAAAGGGGAGCAAATATGGAGAAGAGAATACCAAAAAAGAAGTATTGTTAGATAATTAGTCATTGTTGAT
>JAYMSR010000137.1:0-19645 GCA_036897825.1 Plantago rigida
TCCAGGGATTATATGAATCTGAAGCAACATAAGTCATTTTCAAATACAACTATGAATTTCTAACAAATTAGAAATTTCTAACAAACAAAGAAGAAAAGAGGAAGTCAAGAAGTATACGCAGGGAAGGTTTCCTTGTTGTTTGTGTAGTATGAAAATCTTAGAAAGAAAACCTGTGGCAGGCTTGGATGAAAAGAAAACTAGGTCTGTATATTACATAATAAACCAAACTTCTGGAAATAGTGGGCAACGTTGCAGGATATTTACCGTCAACTGCATTGTGTTTTTTGTGAATAAAAACAGTTCATTTAATTACGAAGATAGACTCTATTCTAAATTTGTCTTATCCCTTAGAAAGTCCATTACCGAGCTAGACATCCATTAGTAAATATAGAAAACAACAGTTGTTGATGAAAGAAAAACTAGGAATTAGACTACGCGGCTTTTTCAAATTCTCTTTCCCCTCTTCTTTATTTGTCCTATTTTCGTAGTAGATACAATATGAAAATGAAACTTGTGAAGGATTGGGGGTATACTATATGTATGTCTTTTTTTAACCAACAAGGTACTCTCGAAGTATAAACCGGAGTAGTAACGTAAAGGGATACGTGGATTCTACTAGCTAAGGGAATATGGCGTTTCCAGGTAAGACATCGTGCTTTGTTGGACAACTGCGGATAATCAAAAATAGGCCTAGTTTCCCTGTTTCTTCACTTTTGGTATTAATCATAAATCATAGTAATCAGCCTTGTCGTCACCTCCGTTTTAAGAATTTCTCATTAGCACTAGAAAGTTGTACAACAATAATGAAATCTAATTGGTTTTTGCATTACGGGTTTTCGTTGATTCACAAATAATTCTTTCTGTAGAATAATCCAACTATTTGATTTCCTTTACTCAAGTTCTTTCTTTTCGCGTTGGATATCTATAGTATAGTATTCTACTCTATTTAATGATTGAGATATTGACTATTGAGTTCGTTAAGCAGGCTTATGTTGAATGAAAAAGAAATGTGAGTTCCTAGACAAAAAAAAACTATACTTCTTAAGTTATCGAATCAAAAGAAAGTGTCTTGATACGTTCACCAAGCAAAAATAGAAATCCATAAAGAAGTGTCTTCGCCGACTCCAAATAATTTGTAAGGTACTGGCATGAAATCCTAGATTGAAAAGTGGTTCTACTTAATTATTATTAATTACGAAGAAGAGGTAAGCGAAGTTCTCATAGGCACTCATATCATATTTAGTATATACACAAAAACTTTTACCATTCTGTAACTATTTTCCCTATAGTATACGTACAAGTATCTAAACCGAAGTCAAATATTCTATGTGAGTGAAGGGAAGGGATACACAAATCTATTAAATAGAATCTAAAAAGAGACACCAAGAGGCTAGAAACACCACAAGCCTAGAAGGAAAGAACTCCTTCCTACAACTACCAAGTATAGAAAGCAGGCTAACAACACTAGTTTACAAACATAGAGAAATTCTAGAAAGGGATGGCTTAGTCTCTCAGAAACAGAAACTACGCTAAGAAATTCTAGCTGCTACTTTAGATCTCTATACAACATGTCTGTCCTTTGGGGTACTTCCTTCTAGTATTATTATTATTATTGAAAATGCAGAATTCTTTTTCTTAGAACTGAAAAGAAATACACGCTTCTATACTGCCAATAACTCTTCCCTTGTTATCTTTCTCTTGTAGTATCATATCAACAACATTTGTGTTCTTCGATTATGACAAGTTTTACGTATCACGATATACCACACCGATAGCAGTCTATTTCTATAAAACGGAAGATCCGGAAAGTCTAAATTTTAGAAATGACAACTACTGCCGGATAAAAAGTTCTAAGGTATGGACATATAGGAAAAAGCTCGGAGTATAAAAACTTAGTTAAGATTTGACTTCTAGTTAACGCAAAAGTCTTTATTTATTATGTTATGACACGGCTAACTGAAGTACACACACACTAGGCTGCCCTGCTTCCTCACTTAGATTCTATTTCTAATAAATACTGCAATTCATATCTTCATTTTGCTTGTCATAGATCTCCTTCAATACTCCATCTCTTCGGCCCTAGAAAATAACCTAACCCTATTAACCTATTCTAAAAATGTAGAAAAGAAAATGGTTGAAAATCTATGTTAGAAAAACCTAAAGGAGTACCTAGAAGACCTATCTATAAAAATAGAAATAATAAGTCTAGGAAAACACCGTCAATTCCTGACTATCACACTAAAACTTCAGAAAAAATTGGACTACGATGCACGCTACTTACTACTTACCACCAAATAAACTACCGCCGACGAAATTCGTGGATTATTAAGACTAAGATTTTGTATACCTAAGCAATAAAAAAAAGTACGAAACTTGGGAAAAGGAAAAAGAGTGCCGCCTACTGAACACACAACAAGATATTTTAGAAGTCTTTGTCTAATAAATAACTAATAACAACAATATGGTATTTCGGAAATCAAAGAGTATAGAAAAATACATGAGATGTATACTAATGCATGTATATATGCGCGTGGGATTTACTTAGTTATAGATAGAAGAACTATACATAGTTGAATTCAGGGGAGATAGAATTAGAGTCTCTATCTACGAAATAGTTCTAACTCATCTTCATAATACATAGTGTGCCACCTTTTGAGTCACAACTATTCATTTGATTTTAGGTCTCCTCTTATATTAGAAGCTATCATGGAAAATATGCATTTCCTAACCGAGAACTACCCCTGGACAATCTGGAAAGTGTACAATTTTCTTATTCTTCTTTCTATTTTGGCATTGTGACTACACTCTTCTTTATGACCGGCATTATTTATTTATTTGATTAAAGAAAAAGGAGCATCTTCCTTAATCTTAATGGCTTTTGTATTTTTGAATCATTGTAAAGAAAATGACCAATGCACACAACAATTTGCCATAAACACGCTATGTCTTTGTAACAAGAATCCTTTTCATTCTATTAAGTCCTATAGAAGAATAGAAGTTATGCTGAGCTATATATATATATATATATATTCTAATATATTATATAGTCGAATCTCTCCTCGGAAATAATATGGTAAAGAAAGATATGCATTTCTAAATTTAATAGGAAGCTAGGATGTAACTATAGTACTAAATAAAGAAAGTTCTCGCCGAAAATGTAAAGAAAAAAAGTAAAAATCCTACCTTTACTGAAACTTTTTGTTCATTTATGCTTGAATAGGATCATCGTCTTGAGCAATTCATTTTTCATAAAAATAGAAAGAAGTATGTCATAATTCCCGCGTCTACGTTATATTATTGGATGACTTCTGTTTAGAAGAGAGTTAGAGTCAGAAGGCTCGCAAAAAGAAGAAAATACAACTTTGGTAGCTTTTGAATATAGTTTAAACGTGTATATGTATAATAGAAAGTTAATGCACGAAAGAAATTTTCGGGAAAGAGTATCCCTTTCTTCTTTTTAGAAAACAACCAAAGAAAAACTAAATAACAGAGATGAAATTTGCAACAGAATTAGTTAGAAATATGTATGCCGCTTCTATGATCGGTTGATTTACAGCTCAACAATTGCCTTTCTAAAAAAGAAAAAGAATGATTCTTGGCTGTCTCACAACACATAAAATCACAGAGAGAAGTGCAGGATTCTTTTTTTTTTTTTGTAAACCTTAGCATAGATAGCAAGATGTAGACCTAAGCGAAGTGAAATAATACGAGATTTGAAAGCTTTTTATGCTTCTTGTTAAGGACTATGCCCTATGTGTTCTTTGGTCATCCATTCCATTTCTCGGGGAGTCTCTTCCTTATTATTCTAAAAACTAACAACAACTTCTTTTTCTTTTAGAGTTCTTCTTACAACTAAGCAGTTATCCTGGAAAATATAGAGCTTCCTAAAGTAAAGAAAGACACAATAAATAACTGATTCACTTTAACTACTACGCATAGTTTGGCATTTGAATCACGACTATTACTAAAAATCGGGCATAATAAGAAATCCATGCTTTTGTATTTTCTAATCATAAAACATAAAAGAAAGGAATAACGACTGACCAAGTCAAAGAATGGAACCTTTACTATATATTTCTTATATGACTCGGAAGTTATTGATTTATTAGTTCTGATCGCATACATAAAATAAAAACAACATATCATATAAGAAATAGGTTGTTGGTGCTTTATTTACAAAGATCTATCTATAAATAAGACTATCCCAAGTAGAATACAAACCTAACATTTGTTAACTATCACACTAAATAAATAAGAACTTCAACAAAGATTAAGTCGTGGTGCCAGGTACTTATGCCCAGGCAAACTACGGTTCTTATGAAATTCGTTGATTGCGAGAACTAGAACGAGTATAGTAAATAAATACAGAAGTAGAAAATTAACCATCATTGATTCTACCCAGAATTCCTCTAGTTGAATTGAAGAGCAGCGGTTTAGTCAGTTGTTTACCTAACGTTATTTCTTTAGACTTCATTTATATAGAATATATAGGCACGTGTCATTTCTTGTTTCTTACCGTTTGAGCTTTCTCCCGTTTCAGGTTGACGCTTGGCAGCATTTCCTCTTCTTTCTTTTTGATTCTCTAACATTCAGCAGAGATCGAAGAAGGAGTAAAGACATACCTAGTTTAGAAGCTCCTTTTGGATTTGGTATAAATGAAATACACTGTTGGTACAGAGGTACTGCTTGGAGGGAATTCAAAGAAACTCTATCTTATCTAGCTATAAAATATATAGAAAGAAATAGAAATACTATGTCCAATGGAAAAGGGTAGAGCGTGTGGTTAAAGTAAAGAAATCCATAAGAAATGAAATTGCAGGCACAGCTTAAACAACGTAAATTGTTGGATAGCTTATCAACAACCTAAAAAATTCTCGTTAAAGGATAACCGCCCGTTGTCGTTGTAGACCAGTAAACTCTACAACAATTATTAGTATGAAATTATTAGTACTTAAAGTCAAGTACCTCTATTTCCTTCTTTCTATTTAGTATTGAAAAAAGAAGAGATCTAAATAGAAACGATCTATAAATAATATCCAAAAATCATAGAATAGTTCTTAGGAAAATACTACCAATTCCTTTTCCTTATTGTTGCACTAATCGAGAACTCCTTAAAATAAAACATTGTGTCATGATGCCTGGTACTTCTCGCTGAACAAACTAGTTTTTTTATGCATGAAATTCATTGATTACGAAGAGAGACTAGAACTAGAACAATTTCTTATAGGAAAAAAGAGAAGAAAGAGATGGATTATTAACTATTTTTTATTATCTGTACATTATAGCCATAGCCCGAAACAAATAGTTTAGTTGGTTGTGAAAGAGGTACTTCCATAAAGTAGATTTTCTTTTGGAAATAATATTCTAGTATTGCACGCACTTACGAGGAAAACGGAGAGGTAACGCTCATATCTTTAGCATATTTAGTACAAATAACATTCGTGTATCTGCTATGCCAGAGTCGAAAATAGAAAAGTTTTTGAAACTGAAAAAGACTAGGAAAACGTCTTGTCTTCGTTTATATCCGAAAAAGTCCCTTTTGGAAGCAGGATCAAGATTGTAGTTAATTGTTTGCTATAATAAGCGCGCCTCACGTCTATGTTCTGTTGGATCATTGCCATGTAATAATAAGTAATTAGTGGATCTCTCTTATCTTCTTATGTGCGACTGTGACTATTAACCCAAGCCTTTCCCTTCATTTAGAGAATCTATCTAATAAACTATATCTCAAAAGAAGGAAGAAAAAAAGAGGTATCTAGTTTTTTAGAATTTTTAGTATTAGTATAAATAAATAGTTGCAGATGTGGCTGATTTAGAGAACCCTTCTGAAAGAAAAGAATGCCTTGGGAGCTGCTTGCTGCTACCTCGGTGACACAAACCACTTCATTTCTAGTGCGTTATATTCGTTAAATAAGGAACAAAGAATCAATTCTAGCTATAGCTGGTTGTTATAGTTTGAAAGAAAGATTTTTTTGTTTACTGTTATTTATTAATTAGTATTTAGGAAGAGTGTTCTTATGGTTATGAAATGACCTTAAAATAGAATTGGAATACGACGAAGAAGGAAGGGAAAAGTTCTCACCGGTATTCAACTATTTAAATCAACTATTTAAAGTCGAAACCATTTCTTTCTTAGACCTATTGTTTTGTTATATGACTGATAATAATCCTTACATAGATAGGTATTATCTACAAATATAGTTTGCTGTAAAAAAGAAAACAGAACAGAAAGGCATTTTCTTTTATAGAAAAAAAAAGTTTCCGTTCCGAGAACAGAAGAATTATTACCTAATCAAACCGAGCTGCCTTAATAACTTAGAGAAATACAGTTCTTTGTGTAGAAATTGTTTCATTCAACACTTAACCGCCTTGCATAGTTTGACTCATAACTGAATTTGTGACTCTTAGTATGCCAACGCCTAGAAATTCTTTGCATTCTTTGTTTGATAAGACACGTGCTGTCCCTTAGAACTCTATTATAGGTTCTAGTTAATAAAGTATAGAATATAAACTTAGGAAATACCCCCAATTCTTGACTATCCTACTAAACAAGAACGAGCGTACCTTGGTCCAGGTACAACTCACTGAATCAAAACCAATTTTTATGCACGGGATTTGTTGATTACGTAGATAGATTATACAGAGATAATACATACGTGGGGGAGGAGCGAAATGAAGATAAATAACCGCTTAGTAATGCAAGGGACGAAAACCGAAAAGCTCCATTCCGGATAAGAAAAGAAAAATAAGAAGATATGTAATATCATTAATAATTACCTACCATAAATAAGAAATCCGTTCATTATCGGACTCTAAACCACCGCCTATTTCTTTGAGTGTTTGTCTTTTTTTTATATGCACTTAGACTTCTATACTTCTATTTTATGACAGAAATTGTTATCCTTCCTCTGATTGTGTAAAATTTCCAAATCACCGCTTATTTATAACGTTATATATTTCATTTATTCTATTTCAAAAGAGACCCTTGTCCGGCTTACGACAACTTATGATTGGCAGCTGCTCTTGTCTTTTTTCGTAGCATTTAGAACTCCGTTCCTGTACGGGAAGTACCTTTGGGCTTTGTCCTACAATAAATAGGATAATTATCTTATTCTTATTAATTCTATATCAACTATTGGTTTGTCTGTATTAGAAGTAGATTCTAAAGTCCAAAGATGTGGTGAGCTTGTAGATTCAAAAACTACAACCTTCTTTCTCTTCTTTCTTGCCTTCTTGACCATTTATAGAAAAGGCATACAAATTTCTAAAAAATGAGATTCCTATATTTTTTATGACTACTACTATATCTTCATGAGTAATATCCGGACATATATATTAGAACAATTAGAGCAGAAAGCCTGGAAATAGGACACAAAATGCTCTATTATTTTATTAGAGACGCAAACACCACTTCTAATTAGAATTCGACATTGTTTAGTACTGCTTAGAAAGAATTGACTTCTAGATTATTGAGAAAGATTGAGTCAATTAGATTAGACTTTATTCCATTCCGGAAAAAAGGTAATTGTAATTATAGAATACACTGTTGTACCTTTGATCTGTTTCTTCGTCGACGTCGTCAATTCTTTGTTCTTATTAGTTGAGTTGTTCTCGTAAGAAATAATATAGGCCTGGCATAAATCGTTCGTCTATTATTTCTTGTTGATTTTTTTAGAAAACTACTCTATATTATAGACGAGAAAGAAAGATATATCATGTCTCGGAACAGAAAATGTACAGGTTTCTTATTTCTTATCCCTTACTATTTGCTAGATGTTTGCTCATGTCTGCGTACAGATTCAAAACTATCCTTAGCGGTTGGAATTAGAGTCATTCACCTCGTGCAAGCTGAAAACTAAGTAAATGAAGACATCTATAATAACTAATACTATATCCCAAAGAATCCAAAAAAACTAAGAAACTTAGGCAAACACCGTCAATTATTGCAATTACTGGATACAACAATAAAAACTTATGTAAAAGAGTGTGCCATGGTACATAGAAGCTACATATTACCTAATGAAAACCAATTTTTCTATTTGATGAGATTACGAAGCTAGAAACAATTACAAATACTACAAAGTACTCCTGATAAAAAGAGTGCATAAGCGCCGAAGCTGTACAAGTTTGGAAAAGACTCCGATGACCTTGTTGACTGAGTTGTAAAAGCAAGTCAATTTCTTTTCTATTCTATAATATCTCTTCTATATATATATCTATCTATATCTATATTATCTGTGAGTGAAAAGAAACGCGCTTTGTAGATTTCGCGTAGAGTCAAAAAAAGTAGATTATGCAGAGATTATTGATTATTACTCTCCCTACTAGTTATTGCACCTTCTTTTTTTGCTGTGGCTGACCACCTAGCATACCCGTTCCTCACTTTATTTATTCTTTACATAATCTCGTTTCCACGCCGCTTAAAAGTTATTGAGGAAATTCAACCTTAGGATAAAAAACACTATCTCATTCATTCAACATTCTAATAGAATCAATTCTATTCTTAGTTACTCTCTTTAAGTTCATTTTAATAGGTAGTTTGAGAATAGAAAAAGTTCCTGAGCCAAAAAACTACAGGTCCTAAAGAAGCGCTTTCGCTGGCTATACTATAGCTCGAAAATAGCTTGAAAGAAATTAGTTTGGAAATATAGACTCTTTTTCGTTACAGTGCGAAATAATTTGATTGGGAAGAATCAGAGCACACGATTCTATTATCCTTTGTTATACATTAGGCGTTTGCTCCCGTTTGGTTTGCATAAAGAGTACATCCTAAAAATAGATTGTTTACCGAGGACTGATTGATGTCCTATTTATTAGTCTCTTACTAGTTATAACTATTAGTTATCTCTTATTACTAGTTAGTACTTTGTTTGATAAGAAGTCATTTTGGAAAATCAAAATAGAAAGAAAGGTTTTCCATTTTCTATACTATAATACATTTCTAAAAGGATGTCTTTGCTTAGATAGAAAGAGTTGCGGATCCAAAAGAACAACTAAAAGTCGATTCTCTGGAGAAGTTTTTGTGTACATCTTACATTATTCGGAAAAAGTCCATGTTTGGAAACAGTAGCAGCATTATGAGAAGCTCATTTTCAGAAAAGTATACTATGACTCTCACGTATTGGAACACCTCCACGTTTAAAGTATAGGTCTTTTTTTTTTTTTATCCTTCTTAGTATTTCGAACTAGAACTAGGAATATGTTATGAGGAGTAGTGACTCTTACCAAGCCCGCTCCTCTATGCCCTTAACAACTCTTTTTTCATCTTTCTAAATGACTCTTTAAATACTCTTCTTTCTATTTCCTTTATACTTCACTCCTTGAGTTTTTTAGAAAATAAAAACAGTTATCCAAAACACGGTAAAGTTTCTAAAAGAAAAAGCAGGATTTGACTCGTCATGACTACTCTTCGCCCAGAAATTCCTATTATTCCTTCCGGTTTCGGCTTGCTCCTACAAAACAGATTTGTTAGCTATCTACTTCTATACAGCGTAAGTTCTCTTTTTAGTAATGCCCTTCCTAGAGCGGTGCTTGGCGTTACATTTCATATGTGAACAAGTATTATATGCATATGCCTCAGAGTTTCTTCTTTCCTATTATTTAGAAATCTAGTTGTTGGTTGTTTGAATTTAGTAGATGAGTTTGCACCAAAAGAATGAAAGGCTTGGTCTACGTTTAAAGCCCCTGTTTGTTTATGTTCGGAAAAATCCATTCTTGGAAGCAGGATGATCATAGTTTGCACTCTTGGTTTTTGTAGTACGCTATAACTCCCATGTCTCCGCGATGTTGTTCTATAAAATAAAAGAAGGTAGGCCATGTCAATGTACCGTATTTGTCAACTATTATGAGTAAGACCTTATCCCGACACCTCCTTATTCTTTCTTATACTGCTGCCACTGTTATTGCTGTTTTGAAAATATCTATCCCCGTGCACGCAGAAATATGCACCTCTTGCAATGTCTCAATCATTCCTGCATTGAAGCAAGAATTCTATGTCTAAAACTACCTACATACCCTATTCAAAATTAGAATAGAATATAGTAAGTAGTAGAACCGGAAAAGAAAGAAAATAATACCTGGAACCTTACAAGCTGCCATAAATACCCACCGCCTATTCGCTATCTAAAAAAAACCGTTTTGTATAACAACACTTGCTATACTTGCTATAAGAGAAGGGCTAATAAAGGGTAAACCTCGGACTAGTTTTTGTCTGAAATAGTTAGCGATAAAGAATGTTTGGAATCGTATAGAATGTGTCACGTGTCTGCTTCCTGCACTAGAGAGTACCAGCTTAAAAGCCATTCATTGAGAGCTACCTACGCTACGACAACTCTCTTTTATTCTTAGTCCTTATTTCTATTCTTTAATTACTCCTTGAGTTTTCATTTTGAGTTGCAGTTATTTTAGAAAAAATACGAGTTTGCTAACTACAGATAAAAACCCAACTGCTGTTGTCGATTACATGCCGAAAAATCAAAGAAATAATAGAATTAGACCTTGATTTATTTGTAAACATCGGTTCTTGCGGAAAAGATGTACTTTAATTCAGACCACCGCCACCGACTTGTCTATAACAACTGCTACCGTTACATAATAGGTATAACTACTTAGTCTAGACTCAAATTCCCTTGCGTCTGCGGGAGCACGTGCGGGTTCGCGGCAACTGCTTGCAACTACCGTACTGGTGTAGAAGGGCAGGCACTTAGACTTAGACTTAGTAGAAGAAAGAGACCCAGGCTGAGCAACTATAATAAGGAATGCTGAGAATCAATCGATCGACGCCGTTACAATTACAAATCAAATAGAATCCATTTCTAATTTCCCCAGCCTAAGATATAGATCTATTAGACTCTCCTTTTAAAACGTTGTATTCCCTCTTTCTTTTTAACAAACAAAAAGAAAAAAGAAATAGTTGTATATATAGTCAGTCCAAGATTGACTTCTTTTTTGACAACTCTTTTATAGTTCTAGTGTTATTATTTCAAACTAGAATAATCTGCTGGGGTACAAATTTATATCACTAGTCGCTTTTGGATTTGTATATTTTTTCTTTTGGCTCAAGGGCTCATTCTACAATTAGCTAAAACTACAACTCATTTTATTAAACGGAGCTCTAAAGCATATATTTCTTTTGAGTCTTCTGGTTTATTTATAGTTGGTAATTGTATAAGGTAAATGGTGGGACACTTACTTAGTACTGGCCATCGACTAAGCTATTTGCTTGGGCAGAGTACAGGCAGTCCTCGCTGATAACAAACTTAGTTGTCATCTTTTAGACTTTCTTTTTTATAGATTCTATGACTTTTTGAGTTGGGATGTTACTTAGTCGTATAGTAAGTATCACAACTACTTTTTATGAGAATGATCAAAACAATGATAATGATCCTGATTCCAACTCCGGGCTTATTTCAAACATAGGCGAACTCTAAAATTCAGCAAATTGATCTTTTAGTTCTTCTGGCTCAACTCAAACTCATCTTCATCTACTAAAGGAAAACTTACAACAACTATGTTTCTAATATAGAAAGTTCTAATATAGAGATAGATAGAGAGATAGAGAAATTCTTAGCTTAGGTATATACTTGTATACATGTTGTAGGCACCAGGCATTGTTTGATTAAGAAGACGGATAAAGAGTAAAGGTAAACCCAAAGCTACTTAAAAAGTATAGCCCCAACTATATCCATCCCCACCTCTAGACAGAGAAGAATTCTATTAGAATTCTAGATTCCTGGCTGATTGTAAAATGACAATATTTAAATAATCAATGATTTCATTTCAAATTGAGATATAGAACCTCTGACACCGATGAAATTGACTGCTAAATCCTATCTCCTTTGAAAATAGATAACATTGTTCGTTACTTTACTTCTTGTATTTAGGAAAGGTTGGCATAAATAGATTTCGCTAGTTGATAGTTGAGAGGACCAAAGAAATGTAGGACTAGAAAACACCCTGGTATAAAGTCTTTTAGGTAAGCAGATGTCGTACAGCCTACTTAGTTTAAGGTAAAGAAAAGGAATCTAAAAGAATCCCAAATATTTCTTATGGAAATAATAGAAATGCAACATTCGTGCAAAACTAACTGATAAAGGATGAACCTAATGCATAATTAAGATATCCTATTTATTTATTTATTTATTGTGGAGAATACTTCTTTATTACCTTTGATTAGAAACATATATACAATTTTCTTATGTTTTATTATGTATGAATAGTTCTTTTTTTCTATATTAGCATTAGCCTAGAGTCAAGAAATGATATTGAGATATTGTTGTTTAATCCTTTTAGTTATAGATGACTACAGCACAGTCTAGGCCTAGAAAGATTGCCGGAAGACTAATTAATGAAAGATCTAAGTCAGCTACTAAACAGATAAAGGTAAGCAAGAAATAAGAAGTGAAATATTACTATATCCCTTAGCGTTGTATTATGTAACGTTTTCGGAGTATCCACTTCTGAATGAAATAAAGGTTAAGCGAAACAAAAGTACTACTTTCTTTTAAACAACGAGTCGAGTGTGAAATCTAACTAACTAAGAAGAAAATAGAGTCTAGAATAGAAAAAGTCACTATCAGTTTATTAGATATATATAAGATAAGGTATTATAAGGTAGATATTCATTTTATACCATTTATTAATATGTTGTTAAGCCACCTAAAAACAACTCCACGATAGGATAGGTTGGTTCCCTCTCCAGGGCTATTACGTAACCAGAAATCCGCTATATTATATACGATATGTTCAAAATCTTGCCTCTACTTCTAATCACGAAAGTCTTCACCAATACCAAAAATACCATAAATCTTGTCCTATGTAATAAGCTTCAAGTACCTCTTGTCGTAGCTAAAAAAAGGAGTTCAGAAAAACAAAGTCTATGTCCTTTTCGACTAAGTTATTAGTATTTAGTGCACGTACATTTAGCACATTTCTCGAAGAATTTATAGAAGAGGCATAATATTTATATGTTGTTATACGACCCCGCTATGAGCCTTCCCTTAGTTTTTATTAATACATGTACTTACCCTTACTTTTTTCTTTGTCTAGAAACAACAACTGGCATGGGAAATCATAGGCCTACTTTTTCAGGATTGACTTATGTTGGTTAGGAGTATATAGATACCGTTATCGTTATAGGTTAGAAACCGCAGTTAGCTTAAAGGTGTGGAAACAAAATAATATAGCAGATGAAAATAAGGAAAGCCGTTCACAAAACAAATGCAAATGTTGAAATCTTACATATGGATTCACTTGGATAAGAGAGATTAGATAGCATACAAAGAAAAAGGAATCGACTAACATTGCTAGGAAGAACTCAGGAGTACTTTGACTTTTTGCTGAGAAAGAGAAACCCTTGCCTGTGAATGTGAATAATATTCTAGAAAATATTTCATGGAAAAAAGGAGATGTGATTACAATCTTAGAACATATTAAAGTAACCTTTTCGACAGATCTGTAAACCAACAACTTGGAACTAGGATTCCCAGGGAATGTTCTCTAGTTATGCTTAGTACATGTTGTAGTGCTGGTGTTTCCTTGCTAGGGCATTAATAATGAGTATTTCTTTATTCAAACAGTCTTTTCTTTCTCCCTTTCTTTTTTTGTCCCACCAGAATCTAAATGAATGGAAAATCGAATTGATTAATAAATCTCATCGTATCTTATTTCTTTTTATTCGGTTCGGTACCACTGCGAGGACAGTAGAAGATTTCTCGTTCGTTTTTTACATTTATGGATTAGAGGCTTATTGACTCATTTATATTCCCTATTCCTTTCTTACAACTCTTACAATCATCTAGGGTAGTCCTTAGATTTTAGTCCTAGTCTACTGTTTTATGCGATAGAGTTGTATACTTTTTTAGAAGCGAAATTTGCACTACTTCTTTTCCTTCTTAACCTTGGCCTACTTTATTATATTCTATTCTACCTTTTCTTTCCTTCTCTTTCTGCCTTAACCATTTGCACAATATTTCTACGTTGCAATTCTAGTTTCTCCATTTACGTCCTGCCGTATCAAAAATCCGGTCTGAGAAATACGAGAAACAAACTGAGAACTAAGGTCCAGTGTTTCATATATAGCGGTATAGCGAAGGTTGTACCTAAACCTAAATTGAACCTAAATGTAGGGATTAGTTTACATCATTATTGGCGGGTGGGTTGACTTTGCTTTACCAAGAGAGTTATTTATTTGACGAATTTTAGATCATTTTTTAGATCTAGTATCTAGAATTATTTCTTTATCATTAGATAAAAGAAGACATGGCAAAGTCTGTGTAAAACAGCTCCACTCAATTCAACTCAAAGGAGATCCTTGGTGGGGCTTGGCGATTACTTCGAACTTCACTCATAGTTTTAGGTTTTAGATAGAGATGCTTTATTTTATTCCTCTCCAGGAGCCATCTTTTTTTTTATGTATACGTATAATGCACAAAATCAATGAATTCTAAGAGAAATATGAGAAATCTCGCGTGATATAGTAAGTAACGTTTTTTCAGTATGTATTTCCTGACTCCTTTCATTGTTGTAAATTGTTGTAAAAAGGTAAGAAAGCAGACATTTAGAAGCTTAGAACGTATAACGCTTGATTTGTATATTTCTATTTCGTAATAAACGAATAACTTTTCTTTTTCTTCCTCTGGACTAAAACTTAGGACCTAATGAGGCTTTTTGGGTCGACATGTAATGAGTGAGTGAGCAATAATTTCAACCAGGGCTGCCTAGAGATTCGAGGTTTGCGCTGTCTCTTCCACCCAGCATTAGAAACACTCCTTAGAATGGTTTACTACACAAGTTTTTTTAGAATTTGCTAGGTTTAGATAATTGACCGTTCTACTTACGTGGATTCTTGTCAACTTCTTTTTTTATTATGGTTAGTTGAACATAACACCGTGGTTCTCTAAAATAAGGAGGGTGTCAAGAATACAGCTTATGTAGTAGGTTTTCTTAAAGCTATGCTAGTACAACAAATAGATTGGTATGTTCTTCCTTCTTCTCGCATAATTCTTTACTATTCCATTTGCAATCTTTCGTCTGGGGATAAGGATAAGTAACAGCCCCTCATTTTCTTCCTTCCAAACTAGTGTTGTAGTCAATCGAATTTCTCTTCACATGGTTTACGATATCAGAATTAGAAAACTATAGTTAATAGTTAACTCACTCATCATAGCCCCTTTTTTGTTGATTTCAATACCCAAAATCCATAATGACATAACAAGGCGATCCACTCCTAAGTATTAACATAGAATCTATTACTACAAGTATCTCAAAATATACCCGAAGCATATGGTACTAAGCTAAGGCAAAAATAAGAATAGAATTCAAAAGAAGCCTTGTCTTTTGTTTGACACCAGGTAAGGAACTCGCCAATACAATCAATATATTAAGAAAATGGAAGAGTCATCGCATACAAAGGACAACAAAAAAAGGCACCTAATGAAACAAGACTCTCCGGTCCACTTAAGCCAACCACTCGACTCACACCCAGGTATTATTTTCCAAAGAAGTGACTTTACTATAGTTTTGCAGAACGAACTTCTTATAGGGCGCACAATAAATAGATCGATTAATCTACACGTTGAATTATAGGTGTAAGGACAGATCTAATAATGTTGGAATGTGACAAAAAAGGGGTTGCGCGAGTAGTTGAATAAGGATAATAAGAGGAACAAGTAGGTAGACACCCTTCTAATTGGAATAGAATTGGCTTATTTGGACACATTGCCAGCATAAGAAAGAGAAATTTCATAATATTGGGTAGTATGTTTCTCAACCAAAGTTTTGGGCTATAATCGATGTAGGTGATTCTTTTGGACTTCCACTTTTCGGCTCTACTTTTGAGTAGTAAAGAGTAAGGAATAAATCTTCACATAGTTGGTCTAACTTTCATTTTTGTCATTTCTTCTATATTTGTATATTTGGAATGGTAATCGGCCTGTAATCAACAATGGCCAGTTGGTCTTTCAGAATAGTCAAGTCATTTTTCTAGCTCAAGGACTTCACAAAATGAATCAAAACTTGCCTATCATTAACAATTAATGCTTGTAGCTTAAGAAAGAGTCTAAAAAATTTAGTTAGAGAAGAACTCGTGGGTACCTTTTTATCTGGCATCACTAGTATATCTAATAGAGCACAAAATAGAAGGATAATTTCTAGACAAAGAGTCATGGGTCAAATGTCGGATTATAAGCGAAGGATAAAAGAGGGTCAAAAAAATATGTCTTTATTAAACGACGAGGGATGTCACCCACAAAAAGTCAAATAAATAGTAGTGGTAACAGTTTTGGAATACAATGAAATGTTATATGTTAGAAACCTCTAAACTTTCTAGGATAGTAGTTTTTAGATCCAAGAACTCCATATTTTCTACTCTACTATACCTTATTCTAATTTCTTCTAATTCTATAGAATTAGAATAGGTACCTGATGAGGGTATTATGACCGCAAAAGAAAAAGGAACTCGTGGATATCTGATAGGAGCCAGAAAAAATGAAAGGAAGTAGTCCTTAGTTATTATTTCGCTCGGTAGGAAGTAGTTCTTCTACTAGATAGAGACCTATTAGATGTGTTCTCCAAAGTCTAGTTTTGTGTTGCTTTATATGACCTATACTACCTACCCGAGCCTTAAGTTAAGAAAATATTGAAACAACTTCTAGTTTTTGCCTGGAAACACAGCTTGTAGAAAAGGGAGAAAAATAACACACGAGAGTCCAAAGGCAGGAATTCTAGCTTCTATAAATCATCAATAAAATAGTTGATTGACAGGAGATCTTTACACACTATGCCTTTTCCTGGGGATGGATATGCCGGTTAAAATAGATAATCCAACAATTTAGAACTTATTTTCACCTTATAGTAGGTAAGGCCAAAGTATCAGCGCAACTAAACTTGTCTTCCCAATTCTTTTGATCTTTCTGCGAGACATCTATGTTTTTGGTTGTAACAAAGTATTTACACGTTCTCTCTTTGCTTTATTCGCTTGGATCTTGGGTCTACCTTAGCCCAACTCTTATGTGCCTTTGTTTTTTTGGTTATGTTATATGCGATGCTATGAAAATTTCTGCTACTGCCCTCTCGTTTCATTTTTTGTGAAATAAGTAAGGGTTTCCCCAACTAATTCTACTAATCCTCCCACAAGCCACTTTTTTTGATTTCTTTATTAGTATAGTATACAAAAACCGTGCACGATGAAAGACTTTCCGTCTAAGAATTATGAATAAACGAGTAAATACAACATAGTTGTTTTTCGTATGTAAGTAAGGCAACCACTTCATTTCATTGCCAAAGATGTGCTTTGTCCACGAATATGCTTTTTGTTTCCTTTTCCCTATATTCCCTATTAATTAGCTTACTATTAGTATTTATTTGTTTGTATTAGTAGCTTAGCGTGAACCTTCTTTGTGAACTTTTTCTATCTAAGTCTCTATACCCTTTTGGATATAGGATAGAATAGTTTATTTGTAGATCTCTTCCTTGTCATTTACCTCGCTTTTAATGGTTACACGTGCATATGAAAAAGGATGGTCCATTATTTTTGGTCATTATCTAGGTACAAATGTTCAGATTTTAGGTATGCCTAAGAGACTCTATTTCTTTCAGGATATAAATGCTTTTATTCTATGACTAGCATAGTACCAGGTAAAACGAGATCTAAAAGAAAATAGAAGTGGTTATTTATGTTATGTAAGAATCATCTTCCAATTAAAGCCTTTCTTAGGGTGAATTCTACTGTTTGTTTTATTGTATCTTTTCACTACTCTTTTTTCCGCAAACTCTTGTTAATTAATGGTTCAAATTGGTAGTTTTTAGACTTTATACTATATGTATGTATGTCTTTTACAACTTCTATTTTATTTGGTTCATTTCTTCCCTTTCTTTCTTTTACATAGCTCTATATAGTTGGGTATAATCTATGGATTTCTTACCTTGACTGCTTACGAGCATGGAATATTCTAAAAAAGACAGGACTTCCCTAAGTCAAAGTTGAAAGCATACTTTGTCCTATATGAACTATTGAAAAATCATGAAAAACAGCTTTTCTTTGCTCTAAAATTCTAGTTTTGACTAAGTCAATAGAAAAACGGATACTTGGACATTCCCAATATTCGAAAAAGTTAGTCAACCTGATTTCCCTTAGTGAGTGATCAGAAAAATGTGAAAAGTTTCATTTACATATATTTACTTACATTACATACATATAGACAAAACAAGTCAATCAACATTCCCTTCTTTCTAATAAGAGATCATGAGAATTCTAAAACTTAGTCCATAGTAGTCAAAAAATGCAATTTCCCTAAGCAAAGTGACCCAAAAACAGAAAATGGATGACTCGCAAGCAGTCAAAGTCAAAGTAAGTCCAAGATACTTTCTCGCCAGTAGAGTCTATAATCAAATACTAAGAATGTGTTGTGCGATTAGATTCTAAGAAAAATATTGAAATCTATTTCTTTAAGGAACTTTCAACCAACGCGGTTATATCTACAATCTTGACAAGTTCCCAGTCATTCTTTTATCTAGGTCTAATTTGAGAGGAATTTCCAAATACGTTTACGTCTAAATATCAGGTACAGCCGTCCGTTCAAAAATGTGTCACAAGAGCAGTCCAAGGGTCTATCAAATTCTATATTTTCTTTCTAATGGAAGGATGATATTTGTAAGTGGGATATCTCTTTCATCTAGAAAGTAATAGCAGTTTGTCAATGAGTATGCGCCCAAAACCAAAAATCTTTCATTTGACCAGATGCGGAAAACAAAAAACTATTGAATGAGGTACACTGTAACATAAGAAGAAAGTGATAGAGACAAATTCCACCTAAACTTTGCTATTTCACTATTTATTCATTCCATACTACAAGACCAAAAGTCATAGTCATATATCACACACATATAACAAAAAAGGAGGATATGATCAATTCTTAGTCATTAGTTGTTTCTACTACTCTTCCAGTCGCAGTGTGCCTATTCTTTGACAACTACTTAGTATGCTATATGTATTTTAGAATCTTTTCCATTTCTCTATTTATTTATTGACTTCCGATGTCCTTTTTCTTCTAATTTCTATCTCAGTTTAGATGCTATTTGTTTGTGTTATTCTACCTACAGATTCTACAAAAGAGAATCGTTTCAATCTTGTTCCATTGACTTAATTAAAAAGAAATTCTATACATCCCTAGTCACGCTCAGTGAAATACAACAAAAGGGAAATCTGAAAAACAGAACAGAAAGTCAATACCGAGAATTTCTGTTGGAGAATTTGTGCATATTTCTCCCGATCACGAAAGGATTTTCTGTTTTTCCATATAGTCTTCCTTTTTCTACCTATAAAAAACACTTAGGGAATCGAAGAAAAGCAGAGATTGCACGATTCTAGAAATATCTATTGAACTCCATTTCTTTCTAAATAGTGAAATAGCAAATATGCACGCGTATTTAGAAGATGTTACGTAAAATACAAAGTCTAGGATTCTATTAGGCTGAGAAAGGAGTATGGTATAAAGATAGCCAAGCCCGCTTCCAACAGCAGACACAGCGACGTTGAATGTACTACTCTCCCACCCATAGTGTTGTGAAAAAAGACCTCTGATTCGTCGAGCCATGTCACTACCATTCCATGCAAGGTTGCATGTGCTGGTCTCCGAAGGTGTCTTGC
>JAYMSR010000138.1:0-19569 GCA_036897825.1 Plantago rigida
ACATTAATAAAATACGGCCGATCAGACCGTCAAAACTCATTAAAACCATCACTTTCAATGTTAACAACTTAAAATCATGATATAATCTATTAAAAGTATAACGAAAAAGTTGTGTCTTGTCGGTTTTTTAAGAAACCCGGCCGATCAGACCGTCAAAACTCAAAAACGACAAAAAAACCTTGACTTTTCTATTTTTTAGAAAAATCTTACCTTTTCCAACATTTGGCATGTTATATATTCTAGTAATTTCCATTTTCCAGGTTATAATAAATGATTCTCTGGGCATGCATGATGATAACTAATTACCATGTTTTTAGTTCATGTCTGAGTTTGTCACTAGATAGATTCTTGGTTTACATAGGTTAACTGGAATATAATTTCATAACGTGCTACATGCTAGCTCTTACTGTTAATTCTTTACTTGAACTAATGGGCAATGAAACAATAATATATACTACTACTTGCTTGTTAGGTTTACGAGTGGGTAAAATCCGGGTAAAAGTGTATTCATTTCTATTTTCGCAAAATCTTACTCTGTTGTTAATATAAACTGCTATGTATATCTCTTTTCACTAAAACTAATAGGTTAAGATTTCAGGTTCTAAGCTAAGTTAGAGTCAGAGGAAACACAAATGCTTGCAATCTGCTCCATTCATCCATTGACAAATGATCAAACCACATAGAACTCTATAAAGATCGAAATGGTAAGAATCCAATCAGAGAGCATCTCAATAACTTGCCAATTCCAATCACTAGACTTGCTAGGAAAACTGAATGTGGTACTAAAGAGTGGAGTATTATTCATTTATTCTTAAAAGTCACACTCAAAAGACCACAATTCCAAGATATGATTCATTTCATAGTGGCTACCTCTAGATCTTTAGCTCCAGGGGAATGTATCTTGAAATGTTTTCCGTTCACATGAATACGAGAATAGAGAATAATCGTGCATACTAAGATAGGTTCAGATTTGGTAGGCAAATTTGAACCTACATTTAACAGAATAGTGCACATTTTGCTAACCCAAGATTTTTAAAGTATGATTCTGAAATACATGTGGGAGAGTGATATCCTAGTTTGAAGGCGGTAATTTGGAAATTAAACCCAAGAATTGTTAAAAAAGCAAATTAGTATCTTGAATATGTTCTCAATTCTTCAAGGAATTGAATAAAGGTAAGAAAGCGTACTCATGGAATATATTTGATTTTGAGGCACCTATATTTAATGTTTGGTCATTATCATCTTAGCAAAAGTTTAATTATCCACCCCACATCCTTTAATTGCATTACCAATACAAAAGTCAGTCTTTTAGAGGGCACTGTAACATGAATCAAAGTTTTAATACCCCCTAAAGAGGGATGTTTAGCAATCATTCTGTCCCTGATGCAAGTCAGCTTTTTCTTTGTCATTCATTCAATATCAGTGTAGATATCATAGGCACTATAGCATTTTATAACATAGATAAAACTTTGAGGGTCAATAATTAATGCAACTAGTCTTCTTACATTCCTGATTCAGTTCTTAATCATATTCATCACATGATATGTCGAGAGTTCATCAAGTCATAGTTTAAGGTTAAAGGTTTCTGAGCCTTGAGATCAAATGAGTATGCCGAACCTAGCTTACTTGCCGTGGGTGTATTAGGGTAGCTATGCCTCAAAACCAATCATCCATGTTGATTAGGGTAGCAATGATAGGCATTGCTCTGATATCATTTCAAAGATGGGGCTGAAGCGTGACCCTTTGGACTAGTTTGTCATGAATGACTTGGTATACATGTCTGTCTCGTAGTTATGATATTGGTTGCATTAGACCAAAATTTTCTCGATTTTGATATAGAATTACCCAAAGTTTCCACACCATGTAAGCGTGTGACCATACTTATATATATACCTGATATCGGCCCGGCTCTAAACTGTTATCGACATTGTTTAAAATCTCATTGAACCTTTTTAGCTTCAGCTCTTAATATAAAAGTAACATGAGATTCAAAATCAACTTAAACACTTTTTGTTCTTCATCTAATTTTCATTTATCTCCGAAACAATATGAAACGCTCTTAAAAATATCGAAACATCTTAAAAAAATTATAATCTGAGATTGAGGAAGTATTACACTAAACACGCAGAGAGATAGTTGTAATCTTGAAAAGGTCAAACTTAAGTGAAGGTTTTCCAAAACCATGATTGAACATTGGTGACAATTCAGGTGGTGTCATATCATTTCCTAAATTAATCTTGTGGTCGTACTAAACATTCTTTCGCACTTGCATGATTTACGATCTTGTCTTGATATTAAAAATAAACACGCGAATAAAATATATGAAGGAAAGGTCCAAAGTGGAGATTTTCCAAAACAACATAATGAAGTATTGTTTGGAATTAAGGTATGTCTGGTGTATGACTTTATGTAAGGTGGGAAAGAACGATGAGACCATGCTTGGTGCATCATAAGCAACTCTTTGGGCCATATTGCATTGCATCATCATGATGTATAAGATGATGGTGTTTTGTTCATCATGATAGTTAATCCATCCGTTCCAAAATCAAGTATTGGTCACGAATTTTAATAGTAAACTATATCCATAAATTAAAATTCATAAAATGCTTGCCGAAATGAATAAAAGTACTAAGATAAAGAGTAGATAAAGTGCTTACAAAATATATAATTCTCATTTGAAGTATTATTAGTTGAGATTATATATAAAATCGGCATAAACCATTATTAGGTCTTTCCTTGCTTTATTCCATTCCCATGGTTCATATTTATGTAATTTCTAGCCGTCAACTATTGATTGTGTCTTGCCTATGTCTAGGGACAAGAATGATCAATAGCTTAGGTCATGAATCATATCTACTTTGAGGAATGTGTTGATTATTCCCAGTTTTAAAACGGGTACCCGTTTACCCGTTTCGTTGAACCATTAAAATTCAAAAATAGAAATTGAATGCAATAACGCAAGGAGAGAGCTACCCAGATAACTTCATTCTAAATACGTACAGTTCAACTCTGTCCATATTCATAGGTCTACCCGTAAGGTTTATCCAACATGAATCATACTTGTACCTGCAAAGTTATTACTATGAACTTAATTGAATAGGATATAGTATAAGACAGAAGACCAATTTTAGAAAAAACGCCATTTCACACAAACGTACAATATGTACGAAATTACAACCACATTACATTAAGATACCGTTTGGTTTGTGGTGTTTTCTAGTGGTATTTGAAAAAAAAAACCATCGAAATACCATATTTGGTTGCGCAAATCTAAAATACCAAAGCCCACTAAAAATTCAAACTCACCAAATACCGAATTTTTTTGCCCGTACAATTTGTTCTTCAAAATACCATCTAGAATAACCCAACTAGAGTGGGTTATTGAGATATGGTATTTAGTCTCAAAACACATATTTTACGTAATTAAATCTTTATCCCTCAAAATCAACAAAATCTTTAAAACCTAATTCATTCCCCCTTCACGCCATCTTTTCATTTCTTCTTCTGTGTCTGCAGCCTCCAGATATCTATCATCTTCATTTCTCTTTAATGTGGGAAAATAGTCATAATTCTTAACTCTAAAAGCGAGATTGCAAGAATGGGGAGATAATATAGATTGATCATTGGAGGCAAATGGGATGAAATTTTTTTGAGGAATAATCAATATATTGAATAAAAAATATCAGATTACATCTGGTTTGGGACAGGGAGGAGTTGATAAACCAAATCCATCTCCTAAACAAAGTTTAGCCAAGCAGTGTGCTAAGTTATGTCGATTTCGACAAATAAAATAAAAGGAAACAGATTAAAACAGGCCGCCTAATGCTTTTATTTCTTCAACAATTCCCCCTGCAATGGCAAAAGAATGATCCGAATGCTGCAAATGGGATGAATTGTATACGTTGTTTTTAGACCAAGCTTTTTTTTTTAAATAATTTATGTGTTTACTAAATTAGTAATATAATATGCGTGTTGCCACCGTATTCTCTTTACGCAAGATGTACTAATTAATTGTTTGTATAATGTTTAAGTCAAGAATGAATGGAACGGAGATATAATGAACACTGCACGGAATGAATAGGGCTGAGACATGTATTTATAGGGGCAATATCAATTATTCACAGCAATATGAAATGAGATTCATTCTCATCTTATCTCACTAGTTGATTGCTATGAAGAGATTTGATATAATCACATTGTATAAAATAACCTTTGTATGCATGTACATGTACGTCATGGTGCCATTTTGTGTGTGGAAGTTTTCATTAACATTTGCAGGATGTAGGTGTATATATGTACTGAAATTGTACTTTTTTTATGTAAAATATTAAAATAATCATTAACATTTGCAGGATGTAGCCGTAGGCATGTCAACGGGCTCAATCCGCAAAGGTCCGATATAAGAACCTATCAAAATCCATACAAGAAAGTTCGTCGATCTCGGTCTTGGATTTGACCAATCGGGGTTAGGATCGACCAATCCGGTTGCTGAGCGGTTCTGGGCAATGAAACCGAAACAGGACAAAGTTTTGAGCCTGTGACCTATATGTTACTTTAATATAAACATCATGTATATTATATTTGAGGGAGAAATGGAACGGAATATCTCAAACATCGATCACACCACGTGTTTGGTTAGGCTTTGATATAAAGTTACCAATAAGTTTTTAAATACGTCTTACTATACAAATTGAATTAACGATAGAACGGAGGAGTACTGTACATTACCAGAAAACTCAAAACATAGGTGTTTTGTACCAAACATTGTATTTCAACACCAAATACAATTTTCGTCAAATACTACCAAGCATGGTATTTATACCCAAATACCACTTCAATTACCCTGTATTTTTAATCAAGTCTAAATATCATGAATTTAGGTATAGTAAAATACATTTTCAAACCAAACGGCCTCTAAGGGTGTGGAATAAGAGGAATCCAAACATTTAATTTCTCATGGACTTTCATTGCATTTTCAACTTGGGAGTAGACGAAGTGATTATTGGAGAAAAGGATCGCTCAATGCATATCTTAGAGGCTTGAGTGTTTGACCTAGGAGTCTTTCCCATACTATCCATATGTGAATTTCTTAGGTATGTTGTAGTATAATTTAGAAGAACCATAGCCCTTGCCAGAAATTTAAATCTATACTCCCATCGTCCCATAAATACCATAAGTATTTAAGTTTTAAGTTTTTCATAAAATTTTGTACATTATTTAAAAATGAAAATTAAAGTGCAGTTTAAAATCAATAGTTAAATTAACAACATTAAACAAATGTTTGAGATGGAGTATGTTAGAGTTAAGTAGTAGTGTAGGGGCCCGCGGATCTGATTTATTGGGCTGAAAGGAACGCAGATCAATAGTCACAGAGCCCATCAAGATAATTTGTACTGGGAGTGGTGTACAAAAGGCAAATGACGTAGGACCCCAATTAAAATCGAGAACATATAATAATTCTTCCTACATTATTAGATACAGCGTTGTGTATTAGAGGTTGTCGAATTTAAGTATGTTCTCATCATCTAGTTGTATATTAGAAGTTGTCGAATTTTAAGTATGTTCTCATCATCTAGTTGTGTATTAGAAGTTGTCGAATTTTAAGTATGTTCTCATCATCTAGTTGTGTATTAAAAGTTGTCGAATTTAAGTATGTTCCCATCATCTAGTTGTGTATTAGAAGTTGTCGAATTTAAGTATTCCCATCATCTAGTTGTGTATTAGAAGTTGTCGAATTTTAAGTATGTTCTCAACATATACTAAAGGCCTGTCAGCAAAGCAAACAAATGCTGAATGGTTTCTCCAAATTACAAATCCAGAAGATGAACCCACAGCAAGGAGTTGGCAATCTTCAAAGCTTTAATGCAACAAATTACTTGTGTTTATCACCATAACAGTTACAATTAAATAGGCCGTAAAAATATTATTGCTATAACTATATTCTATATTTCTATATACCAACTCGAATAAATACTTCTGGTCTAACCATGACTTGACTCTATGTTGTATAGCTGTACTTATAAGTAGCATATATTACCAGTCTCTGTATGATCATTGGCAGTTGAAGCTCTGCCAAGTACAATGCTCCTTGCAGCATTGGTCATAGAGTTGAACTGCTCAAGTATTCTGAGTTGCTGCATCCTGACATCATAGATATATGTGCTTCTTACAGTTAACTATCAGTTTCGATCACATCTGAGGTCTAGTTTGGACTACGTAAATTTTTCCATCCTTCACAACTCCTTCGATATCTTGTGCAGATCCACCATATAGGTCTTCAATTGCCTTTCCTGCACTAGCTATGCTGGATAGAATAGAGTTCCGGAAGTCACTGTCGATCATCAATGGATCAGATGAGTAGTCAAGTACGACTTCTTCCTCTGCATCCATAGGCACACTGCAAGGAGCAGCATGGAAAAACTCATAGCTCAAGAGAACAGCTCTATAATATTCGTAGAACTTGATTTTCTATATTTTATTTTCTGTAAGTTTACCTATCGTAAAGTCCAGCACCAGCATAACCTTCAAGATCTTCACCGTTTGAATCTGATCGGAAAATTATAGAACGTTTGATAAAGAGGCCTATAGGTTTGCTGGGGTAGCCCAAAACCTGAAGAGGGCTCATGGTAATGTTAGCAGTCAATATTAACAGGATTCAACTTCAGTAAAAACAGAATTGCCAATATAGTAATGCCAAATTACAATATCTGCTGAGTTTCACTTAGGTAAAATAAAGGGGATCCAAAATGCAGCATTATGGAAGTGCATTCAAGAAAGATCAGTTTGAGGAAGATACAATTTTTATTGTTTGCAAATTAACTACTTTAAAGTATGTTCAGAAGCTGCTTCAAGTCCGAGAGTTATAGACTTATAGATTACCTGAGGAGAGTTGAGGTTATATTTCTTGGAAATAAAGCTCAAAGAACGACCTGGATAAGCTCCAACCAGTGTCTCACCAAGCCCCTTGACCACCTACAAAGGAAACATGTGCGGCAACTTAAAATCTACAACACTGATGAGCTCAGAGAGGAGTCATACAAATGAATTTCTATGAACATATACAGCAAGTTATTTTCTGCATACTTCCGAGGCCAGTTTGTAAACGAGTATTTCCCTTTCATATGACATGTCTAAGGACAAACAAAAGTTACCTCAGCATATATTTCTGATGAATCTCCTGAAGATGGATTAGTGGTGTGGATAACAAATGCATAGTCAGCACTTATGATTTCTTGGACAAGCACGGCCATGCAAAGACAGTCATGGTCAAGTTTAACTTTCCTTGTGCTGTAATATGCCCTCTCATTCCATTTTGAAGCCCATACCTATGGGTAGAAGCAAAAGAGAGAGCGTTTAGCCAATTTAGATAGTTAATTGTTTCCAAGCAAATGGAAATATACAGATATTAATTCCAATGAAATCTGGCTACTGCTGGTATGCCCTACATATACGGAGGAGTTGTTTTATATGCATGATCACAATTAAAACCTGTGAGTGAGCTCAAGGGGAAAGGAAAAATAAGAGTTGAAGTATTCTTACCTTAACATTCACATAATTTAGAAAGTGTTCTAATTGTTATTAGGAATATTCTTATAAAAACCATAGCTATAATGATTATAAACATGTTTACCTTCTTTATTGCTGTCCATGCTTGTTCCCATCTCGGTTCACCATCATCACCAGGCCAAGGCATGCCAGAACCAACCATCTTCTCTTTAAGCTCTTTAACCTGGCAAAAGTTTTACTCAAATAAATCAATCTCCATTTAGTTTGGAATATCTCATTTGTCTTGGCCAGAACTTGACATTTTCAGTGTTGATATAACTTGAGCCCCATATCTAAATACAGATCTCTTTGGTTTGAAGCAAATATACGATTCAGAGACTGCTCGAACTACAAATTATATGCACCTCTGCCTTTGAACTGCCAAGTTAGGAACAAGCAGAAGCCAAAAGGACATACCAGCTGCGGTGGAGCAGAAAGTTCTAACACTGTCTTTCGAATTTCAGCAAGAGCAGCGGAGTCGCCTGCATCTAATTTTTTCTTCTGACTTTGCAATTTTGCATCTACTGCCTGCACACCCAGATGGATGTCAAACACTGAGCAGATTCATTGACTAATAAGATAGGACTTTTTAAAACAGGATAAAAGTCTATCATCATCCGTCCACATTAAACAAAAAAAAAACATGCCGACACAGTATGACTGTATTGGACTGGACACCCCCACCCCCCACCCCGACAAAAGTAAAGAGCTTCAGATAAAACTATAAGAGCGTATGTACGATGAAATTGGACAAAAATGCAACTCACTTGGTTTATTTTATCATTAAGGACTGCCTCAAAGGTACCAAAGGGCAATGCAACAGAAGTTGGAATATTGACCCAGGATGGGACTTTCCCTTTAAGGTTTGTAATATTGCGTGATTTGGCTCCAACCTGGACAAGTTAATATATAAAATGTTACAATTTACAGATGATAAATATACCATTGCTGAATCTTAGTATGACATGAGAAGTGAAAGATAAAGTTATCCAATGTAATTAGAGGCCAACCATGTCACTAGTAAATTCCTGAGATGATATTGCATATTTTCCGCTGAACTGCTTTTTAACCAAAGATAAAGATGGTACTGAGGAAGCTTCACTAGATCCTGTTGCGCTTCCTAGCTCGTCCTCCTTTGACTCACTAAAGTTGCATCCAATTAAAAGGCATAAATAAATAATCCACTTGTCGTTCAATCATCCGACTGTCATGATTTAATATGAAACAAAATTTGACCAGTCCAAATACATCAAAACTAAATCATATATTTCTTCTGAACTTTGATATGATCAAATTTTCATTTAGACGTTTTCCTCTTTTATTTTATATCAATAGGTTCGGTATTGCTAATTATTCAGTCCTGAGGTTACCTATATACGACATCCGCAGATGTTGGTTTCAAGTGTAACAACTTTCCTTCTTTTGCTTGGATGTCAGCCAATATGTTCGGATCAAAGCATGTGGCAAAACAGACCTACAAGAAGGAAAAGGCACAAGTGATAGAGAGATTGGGTGGGGTAAAGAATGGTCGTAGAAAATATTACCTTACAATTTCTTGCTCTCACAGAAACATGCGACAGAACATCAGGCATGTCCGGAGTCAGCACTGCAACAGCCCCATCAGGAATTTCCTCCTCCCCTCTAACAGATTTTGCGACTAAAATTGTAGGTTTGGTGTAAGTCTTATTCTGAACAGAAAGCAACTCATCAACCACAACAACATATCCAATAGCTTCAACTGGGCTGATGACCTGCCAACTGTTAAGAACATGAGGTGCATTAATAGCCACTTACATCATAGAAATCCATAATTATAACTCACTGGACCCTGCAATTTCCTTGGACTTCCACAGCAATTATTTGTCTTAAGCAAGCAGAAAGATATGAGGCTAAAAATATTAGAAAATCAATTACGTATGTGCATTTGCCTTGACACTGAATACAGAATATAGTATATATTTGTTCAATAGAAAAAGTATTGGAAATTATATGAACCTTCCCAAGTTAGCAGTCTGTCGGAGAGTTGGATCGAGGCGATTAACCAGGGAGGACAATGAAGCAGCAGATCCAGCTCGGATCATTTCTTCGGTAAAGATATTGACCTGCATTAAAGCAATTACAGATGCTGCTTGATAATAAGTAACGGAACAATGTCTCAAGAGGATGTAAAGTTTCCCCAAGACTTACTGCCCACTGTTCCACCCCTAGAAGTGCACCCAGATACTCTGCAGAAGGTTGCAGTAGTTGATGGTACGACTCTGCTTTGTTCGCAAGTGCAAGACGAGTTCTGTCAAGGACTGATTTAGCAAACAATGCCCAGTCGTCACTTCTGGCCTTCAGCTTGCTTATAGCCTGATTCCATCCCTATGTATTAAAAAAAGAATGAAGTAACATACAAGCAGAGGAAAATGATCGCAATACCGCTTGCAAGAGGCAAAAGAAAAAAATCATTGTTTCATCTTCCTCGTTCCTGCTAATGCTGTTTTCCTTTCACCTTCTTATCGGCATTTCCTTTCTTCCCATTATCAGTTCTATTTTGGTTGAAGGGTTATAAGCTAAAGGCTTCAAAATGCTAAATCAAATACTCGTTTTCTCAGGTTAATTAAAAATCAGAGTACACGTCAGAATTTAGAGTTTAGACCATTCTCACAACAGCACTAAATACGTAATAGCTTGAAAATGGAACGAAAAAATAAATTATACACATCACAACATCCCCCGGTCCTTTGAATGTTAAGGCTTATCATTCACAAACTGATGAGGCTCTTAAGATGGCAAGTAAAAATAATTCTAACTTTTTTCCATGAGACTCACCTTTAAGCAATAAATGAGATCTTCATTATTGTTCACCGAAAGAGCAAGGTTCTCAATGACAAGAGAGATGAAGTGCATGGTTTTCTGCAGAAACATAATGGGAAAGAATCTTAAGCATAACTTTTAAAAGATGAGAAAGGATAAGACTAGGTAAATCTGAAAGTTGGGGCATCATGAGATACCTCAGGACCTGCATTACTTAATTCTTCATATCCACGTTCTACAGCAGTACGGACTGCAGAGTCAAGGGCAATGTCAAGGAAGATAAGATCCTTAAGACGGTCATTGGATTGAGAAAGCAATGGTCTAAGCTCTGCACGAGCTTCAAGCAATCCCTGAATGTAAAATTATACGGTGAAAGAAACTTGATTACATAGGGAAGAAAATAAATTTATGAAAGAAAGCTCTATTAAAATAACTGGGGACTTGGCTGGAAAACAAAAATACACCATTACAAAACTTGATGTACCTCAAGAAGGGATTCAACATTTTTATCTTCAATGTGGTCCAGGACAAATCGAAGTAGTTCCTGTTTCCGTTGTAGAATGTTTACCAAAAAACATAAATAATCCATATTTAATCTATACGAAAACTTTTAACTCTAGAGTCAATACACTACCGGATATCCTGATGGTAAGCCAGATACTGGGTTTATATTCACCCCAACCATGAAGCCTTGTCCCTGGAGAAACATAGAGATTTTTTTTAAAGACAAAGCTGAAGAGAGATGAACATTGACTACCATAAGCTGCATTGATGGATATACCTCCGCTTTGTAGCCCATGCAATTTGCTATAGCAGACTCCAGATCTGCACCAGAATGAACTGCCTGCACATACAAGTTTCAGAACAAAAGATGTTACACCCTTATTACAACTAATTGGAAAAACACAGCTGATGGTACCCCTTCAAAAGCATAAAAACTGAATTTCAATCTTATTCTTGCAATACAACTGTAAAAACTGACAGAAAAATAACTCACACATGTTTGCTGCTGCAAGAAACACAATTTAATCCTCTTATACAAGTACTTATTTTCAGACTAGAAGGAAAATATAGGCTGTTCTGTGACAATCATCTAACAGACATGAAATTCGAACAAAAAATAAGCAGGAATCTAAATATCAATGCAAAATAAGGAATGTATGAACGATCCACGTACATTAGTTGGTAGTAGCTAATATTTAAAAAAAAATAGCTTCTATAGGGAAGACGTTTATGAGATTTAGATAAGTTAAATTTTAAATAATTTATCATTTAATTTTAATGTAAAGTTGTAAACCATGCACCTTGGAACCATGATTTTACCTTCAATGTCCTCATGTAATTTCCAAGATCACGCAGAAGTCCATCCTTTTGATCTCTCCTGAAATTTGGTTCATTGTGGATTGCGCGGTCATAACTAAGAAGGCGTTCTTTTGTTATTCCATTTCCGTTCAAGGTTTTCCAGTAAACACCAATGTCAAAATCACTCTTAATATAGTCCATGAGTGCCTGAAAATATGGATATCCACTAAGAATCGTGCATAGCAACAGGTATATGGAGTAAAATTAGCCATAGTATTTATTCATTTTTTTTTCTTTTTTCTCTTACCTGACAGATGATAACATCATCAGGACTAGTATTATTATGCAGCTTTTGGTGCCATTCCTCCATCATCCCACCTTTACAGTCATTCTTTCTCTGCAAATGTATAAAGTGTACAAGTGTTGAGCATCAACAAGCACACAGACCAAATATATGGAATGGAAGGACCGAAGAGAAATGCCTCAACAGAAGGACCTGAATAACTAATATTTCATCTCTTATACGTTGTCCAACATCCCCTTCACCCCCACGGCCAACAGTTGACATAATCATACGTGTAACTTCACGGTATTGTGGAGAACTTTTGTAGACATTCTGTAGTAGGTCTGTAAGCCTGTCCTGAGCTTTGCTTATCTCACTGTAAAAGACGTGAAACAACAAATCACAAGGATAGAGATATCAATTTATAATGCAAGCATACAAATATAATGCGTTAATGCTCCTGTTATAACCAACAATATTTGAAATTAGTGCCAGAAGATGAGAAGAATTCTTGCGACAGGCAACTATTTCTCGAAACTGGACGGCCCAAAAAAAAAGGGAATGACAGAGGTGCTTCAGATATGCTGGAGTTGATCTGCATATAAACTAGGGAACAAAGTATGAGTATAGGAATTAGGAAACATACCGTGGTTTTACGTTGTAATTTTTGTTCCATATCAGTTGTCTTGTGGCCATAAATCTCATCCAAACGAGTATCCCAGCAAGACCCAGCTCACCAGAATTAGTTGCTTGTTCCATCAAATCAGCTGCAATATTAAACCTGTACAGAAGAGTATATCGCTTCTGTTCAAAATTAACATACAATGCACCCAATTTCTGCAAACAATATTTGACAGGAAAAAATATACGTTCGCTGAGATCCTAGCATAATAAGAGCAACTGCCTCTTATCAGCAGAGGATCCGTAAACAGGATTTTGTCTTCTGACTTTAACGAGGGGTTGTGGCAGGGGCTTAACATACATTTAAATCTGTAGCTATAGAATGTTACGGAATATTCAATGTTCCCAAAATATCATGTTCTTACATTTACTTGAGCTTTGTAAGCCTAAAAGCCTACAACACAAGATTTAAATAGCCAAACCTGAAAAGTAGCATGTAAGTCTTAAGTTACAGCTTGCAATACCAACATAGGATTGCAACGCGTTGGTGCTCAACTTTAACACACAAACAAACACATAGGAAAACAAATGCCTGAATTCTTTATCCAGGAAAATCAGTACTAACAAAAGTTTACAAGTTTTCAGTAATAACCACACAACAGAGAATAAAACCCAAAGAGTAAAATTTAACTGATCCATGGTAGCATAAACGCCAGTATGTAAAGGAAAATATGTCACATGAAAATCATTTGTTACATGTCGCCAGTATTATGTAAGAGACCTATACGATCTTATGAAAGTAATTCCATATTGTGGCTGAAAAAAGATCCAAAGACTGATAAATATGAAAAGTAGTACTATAAGACACTGACCGATGCATGAAAGATTTCTGCGCTTCACTTTCCAAATCTGCTATTCTGTCCAACAAGGACTTGGAAGTTCCTTTCCCGTCCCCGGCATCCTTCATCTAGGTATAAAGGAGCTGTTAATACATTATACATACTTTGGACGAATAACTATAGACAAGGATTAGAAAGATTCAAACCTTAATCTCCTTCACTTGAGAGTTAAAATCAGCATAAAAGTCTGACCCACTGTTCTTTACCCAATTTCCACCAGATAAAAGAACAAAGGGCATTCCCACAAAATCTTTATCTTCAATGGTGATTTCTAACGACTGCAACTGAAAGTATGATGGAGCACGAAGATTGGAAATCTGGAATTTATATCATTTAGGAATGGAAAGATGCACAAAATATGAGTAGCCAAGTTGTCAAACCTTCTGATTCTCAAGAGAAATGGCACCAAATTTTGTTTCAGCAGCTATGTCTAAAGTAACAGAATCAGGAGGCAATATAGTTGAAGGGGGTGCCTGTAAAACCAATATAGAATTATCTTGCCAATTCTTTACTATTAATAATGCAAACAATGGTTACTCGTCGGAAAAATTATGAGTTACTGTAGATAAAAATATCAACATACTGTCCATTCTCCAGGTCTTTTGGATAAAGCCCAGTGGAGGACAACGGGTTCTGGAAGATTAGTAGCCAGAGAAACTATCGTCTTGCTAGAGCAATTTGCTACAAGTACCTTCGGAAGCAATACCACAAAAATAAAGTTTCAATGAAGTCCCTCTGATGCGACGATAAATGTTAAGATGCCATGTACTCACCAGAAGTTCCTTATCACCAATCTTGTATATTTTTTTATTTAAAACAGCGACATCAATATTTTCTTCCTTTGACATAGCAAACTGCTGAAGTGCAGAGAGCTTTCGTGGTTCTGAGGGAATATTTTCTTGTATTGGGCGAGAAGAAAACTTTGTCAGAAACTGCATTAAGTCCCTTTTCTTCCGCTGTATTTGTCCTTCTTTGGAGGTCCTGTTTTCCTTGAATTGCTTAGCAACTTTGGTCTGTATTTCTCCTTTTGTTATCTTTTTTCGTATTTCATCAACAGATGCACCCTTCTGTAGTTCGACTTGCAAATCTTTTCTTGCTTCTTCGAATTCTTTCTGTTTACACAATGATGTTTGCATACACAATGATGTTCACATAAAAAAAAGATGTCATGGAACTATATCAGATAGCAGCTTGTGCAACCACTCAATTATTAATAGTTTACATCACCACATGAAGATAAGTCCAATTAAAGAACACTATTCCAGGTTTTTACACTTACAAGTTGTTCGGGAGAATAATTTGGTTTTCCCGCTTTCTCCCATCTGATATAGGCTTGCATTTGAACTAGATCCTCGGGTATATTGCTCTTTGTTTCAGAAACTAGTTGCTCCTTACTTTCATTCGTATCATTTTTGCCAGTTAACTTTTTCCGGAGGTCCTGGATGGGCATACCCCTTGATAGTTCTTCCAGTAGCTCTGACCGAGCTGCCTCATACTCCTCCTGTCATTCAATAAATTTTCAGAAACACAATCGTCAATCAATTAACAAAGTACACGAGAGACCTATAAAGACGGTATCTTTAGAACAAAGAAAGATTATACAAATACATAATTAATAGAGCAATGTAATCAAAACTAATCAAGCTTTTTGCCATCTGTTTACCACATTACCAAGACCATAAACTGTTTTACAGAAGAGCAAGTGATTTGTTGCTCTCATTTAGCATGAATTAGCACTCTGTATCTTTTCTAGATTACTGTAAGCATACTTCAAAACTCACATGGTGTGGACTGAAATGTAAGTATAATATATAACAGGCATCAAATACATCCTTCCTAATTGTTAAGAAGGCCGAGAAAGATGCTAAACAAATCGTCATGCAGATCTTGTGTGTCATATCAAGAGGAACCAAAATGAGATAATTGGAGTTTGAACTCAATTTTCTTAACCAAGGCCAGAACAAAAATGATTAGAGAAGACACTAGTATGGCCAAATACTAGTTCTTTAATTAAATTTAAAACCAACAGAGGGAAACAAGCCACGTACTTTTTCTTGTTCTGGGGTATACATCTGTTTTCCCCTCCTTTCCCACCTCAAGTATGCCTGAATTTGTACAAGATCCTCGGGAACCGAAGTACTAGAAGTGCTTGTTTGCCCCTTGGGGAGTGCAATATTGAAATTACCCCCATTGTACTTGTACCTGAAACAGTATTATTGTAAGAGATGTTTTCAACGACACAATATTATTGAAACTAAAGTCTCTGGACATAGTTGCTTTACCATTTATTCTGGGCTTCATCAAAAATTAGAAACTCCAGAGCTTCTATTGCAGGATCATCAATCTCTATTTTGAGGGCCGCGTTTGGACCAGACTATAAACAAATCACCATATAAAACAATATACATCAGATGTCCTGAAATACTTACGTTGCCTCAACAACTTCCTGCATTAGCTGAAACTTACCTTCACAAAAGGACTCCTTAGGGCCTTATTCTTGTACACCATTGTTCCGACAGGACGACGCTGAGGAAGTATCCACGATCTGAGCAGAGAGTATACAGAAACTTCAAAATAACAAAAAGTACGTAACCAGGCAAGAAGCCTATGCTCGAGATCAGTTTAATTTCACACACTGATCAAACTCACCCATTATGACTTTTTAATGCTCCCCAATGCAGAAGGATGCTGTCACTACTGCTTGTCACTTGAATATCAACAGTTGTTGCAGATCCCGAAGCCGCAACATCAACCTTTGAAACATAATCCACATTGCACCATCAGTTAATATCCAAAGTCCATGCTGAACCCAAAATTCTACAGTTAATTGTGACATAACAAACCTGTAATTCGACTTTGTTATCAAGTTTGAACTTCTCAGAAACCTGTTAAAACACCAGCCAGAAAACGAATCAGTGAACACTTAACTAACAATCCCCACTGCATTCTCCATTCCGTACTATTTTTAATTATAAGCGACAAGGCCAGTACACATACTATTATAAAAACTAACAAACAATTTTATTCTTCACTTTCTAACATAAATTAATATGATTAACAGTAATTATTAACAAACAAACATCAGAGACCGATTATTTAACTAATCGTACGGCGCATCAAAATAAAAAAAAATCACCAAAATGACACTTTCTAATCAAATTCTTATAACTTTAAAACTAACAAAAGCACAGAATTCAAAATACTGAACTGCAATTCACAGAAAAATTCGCGAAGCAAATTACCCCAGAAGAAGGATTTGCAGTGAACACGGCCTTAATTGTTCTGGACGACATATGTTGCTTGCCCATCTTCAACCTGTTAGTACGCAATGTGAATCTATTAGCAGCACGAAATTGAGTGGAAACAGGAAGCAAATGTTTATCGAGTGAGCAGCCCATTCCCTAACCTATTAGTTCGCCATGTGAATCTGGTAGCACCGCGAAATTTAGCTGATATAGCACGCAATTGGCGGTTCTGTGAGCGTGAATTTGCTTGGGGGTGGAAGAAGGTATTGTTTCCTCCAAGGCAAGGCGAAGAATTGATTCGAGCTTGATGGCGATTCGACACAGTCGGAGAAAGCGAGCTCTGGTGTAGCAGATTATTCCCTATTGTGCTGCTCATTACAACAACAACTATACACTTCTTTCTTTTTGAGTATGTATGTATAGATGAATTGATTGGAAATTAAGTAACAGAGGGAAAATATCTGTGAGGAGTGAGTGAGCATGGGAAAGAGAGAGAGTAGAAAAGACGTGAGGAGAAGAGAAGATTAATTTGATCGATTTTTTTTTTATCGGACACGTGGCGGGATGTGAGGGGTGCACGGGAAATGGAACTCTTTTTTGGGAGATTGGGAACGGTCACGTGAGCCGTGCGTGGGTGGTGGGGTCCGTGTGACTATCGGCTCTCTTGTTGGCTTTTGTTTCGCGCAATTTTTGTGGTTATTTGCATACTTCGCTCTGGTTTTCTGTATTTGTCAATTACTCCATTTTGTTTCCGTAAGAGCTATACCATTTACCACTTTAAAATAAATTTGAACTGAAATTAATGAGTTTTAAAACGAAAATAATATAGGTTAAATGTTGAATATGCACATGAAAGTTTTTTTTTTTATTTACTCTATTGTTTTTTGGTTTCTTATACAAAATAATATACGATAACGTATCTCTATGTAATTTTTTCGAAAACACATTATAAGTTCATAACAAGAACAAATATTTACTTGGTGGCAGTGGCCTCTCCCTCCCTTGTATGCACAAGATTTTTTTTATGGATGTAATTTTATTAACAAACCATCGAAGTACCAAGAGTACAAATTATTCCCCCAAATATACAGGAATCTTCAGTTAACAACTTCTACAATTACAAAAGACACGTGACCCGGACCTGTGCAATAGATTAGATTGTATCATGAGCTAACTCTCTCTTCCACAAAGCAATTGTTACGATTCGGTGATTTTTGGAAAATTCTTATATTTTATTTGATAATTATATCATCTTCATTCTACACGCTTCACCAATATACGGTGGTGGTACAATTATCATTCATGGATTAAGGATTTAAAAATTATTAATTTCAGTTCAGTTTAAATTTACTTAGTTATTTTTATACTACAAATAAATTCAGTTCAGATCAATTCAGTTCAAACGAAAAGAATTAAACTAAACTTTAACTATAAGAAAATGCACCTCTATACAATAATTTAATTCACTGAGGTGCCGTAATATTACAAAGAAAATGAAAAGAAAGAAAAAGAAAATGTGGAGGAGCAAGTTAAATGAAAAGTCTTCTAGCTAGTATAAAAAATTTAGTTGATAAATAGTAAATAAGTTAAAGATGATTTATAGAAAATGATGTTTGTAATAAAGTTAAAATATTATGGAGTTTATAGTGTTGTTATATATAGAAGGTGTAAGAAAGAAGTGATATGTGTAAGGATGAAGTGATGTTTTAATTTTTTTAAGGTCATTTGATTGGTTTTAATGTTGTTTGATTGGTTTAAAGTTGTTAGTAATGTTGTTTGATTGGTTTAAAATTGTTAGTATGATTGAAAAAATAAGGATAGATGAACAGTAAGATGGAAAGAGAAGTATAATTATTAAGTTGAGTAAAATTGAGTTAAAATGTTATGTTTTAAACAATATGCCAAATGGCTTCCAAATTTTTTAACTTAGTTTTAAAAATAAGGGGTATAAGAAACAGCCTGCTAGTGTTGGGATATTTTCAAGGTTATGGATCTTTCTGTGGAAATTATGTCGGTTTACTTCTTTTCCATTGGATAATTATCTGAGTAGTTGACTCCAATTTGACAACTTGGTTCACAAATCACACTATCATATATTTTCTGGTCCTTATTGAACTCGTATTTCTTTCCTAATTATTTTAAGACCCAACAAATAAGTGAGAAATAAATCGACTATCATAAGAGTTCATTAATGGGAAGAGTACCACTCAGATAATTATCCAAGGAAAGCAAGAAAACCGACATGATATGGGGTTATGATCATCTTTAAAATCTCACATAAACGGAATGAACATTTGGGTTTATAATTTTAACGGTGAAATGCATTTATGATTCGTAACTGTGTAAAACTTTTATACTTCACATATTTTCATTTTACTTTAAAATGTTACGAGAAGTTTTAAAAAATACTGAAATGCATGTATACAAAAAGTATTGAAACTTTTCATTTTTTTTAAAATCTAAAACATATTCAGAATCAGAAATTTTGATCCACAATGTCATATTCACGCTGTCACGCATGTTTTTAATTAGTAGGGATTATTTTTCTTCTTTTGCTGCTTTTTTGGTAGGCAATTTAAAAGTGAAGAATTTCGTGATACATGTACGTACGTACTTAATTCTTTTAATCGATGCTGTAAGAAAAAGACTAAAGTGCACTTTTTTATTATTTTTATTTATTGGAATGAGGTAATTAAGTGCATGTTTGACAAGCGATTAAAATGAACATGGTTTTATTTGAGTTTTAACTGTAAATAGTAAATGAATTATAATTGGATTTTGAAAAATTATGTTTGGGATGAAATTAAAATTTTATAGGTTTTATAGGGTAGTCACATAGGATATGTAAGGGTGAAGTGATGTGTGTAATAGTTTT
>JAYMSR010000139.1:0-19542 GCA_036897825.1 Plantago rigida
TTATCTTTTATGATTGATAGCCTTTTTTGGAGTTGAATTAGAGTTTGAGTTAGTGCAAATTGATTTCTTTAATTTAATTGGAGAAGATGGATAAAAAAATATTGGTCATAATTATTTTTTTATGGTAAATTGATTTTGTTAGGGTTGAATTACGGTTCGGAGAAGACATATTGAATTTTTTTAATGATGAATTGAGTTTGTTGGGGTGGAATTAGAGCTTATAATTTAATTGGAAAATACAGATCGGTTTTTTCTAATTAAAGCCTACTTTACATAAATATTACAAATTGGTCCAATTAAACTTAATTTAAGGACTCAATTGCGCAACTCGCTTTATTTACTCATTCTCTCCCCCAAACTCCAATATGCACTTACCAATGTTATTCATTCTTCAGTTACTCTCACTATTTATCAATATTTCTTATTATCTAGCAAACCTAAGAATTGTCAAACAGTACACACTTTGCAATCACACATATATGACATCAAATGATTGGAAAAAAGGTAGAATGGCTTAGAATTACCTCAAGCACCATGTGAAGTAACTGGAACGCAGCACGCATACCATTGTCTCTCAAAGTAAACCGGAATTCCATGCATATAAACTCTTCTGTTGACTCCAGGGAGCAGTTTATCAAGTGATTCACACAGAAGAGTTCGACCTGGTGCAAACATAATCACATTTGACAAACTTCAATAATAAGGAAGGAAGAAATCAAGCAGCCCATGTCCACAAAATCATCCAAGACAAAACAAGAGATCTTGAAAATCAATAAAAGCAGAAAATTGCTATATGGAAAAGAGAAAACTAGCACCGTTTGCGAAAAAAAGCAGATCTTGAAGTTATCCCATCATGTCCTCATAAATTAGCTGCTTCCACCCATATTAGCCACTAAGTACCCATTTGCGGAAAAAATTGGTCTACGCGAAGAGATTAAATGATGTTGAATTACGTAAAATGTCTTTTAAGTGATCATGGTGGGTATTTGTAAAAGGTGCTGAAATAGAGAGTATATGTGATTTCTGAGAATCCAATAGTAGGCTGCTTCAAAAAAATAGCCTTTTTAACTTCTTTGTAGCTGTAAAATAATTAAAGCTGGTTTTGCAAGCACCGTTTCTGGTGCTCCGCCACAAATAAGCTACAATCAGTTTACAAAGAACGCATTTGCAACAGGCACCTAATATTGTGCGACTAGAAAGTTCATAGACTGCTTTCTATTTTACTGAAAATTATTCCCGCTTTGAAAACAATCAGAGTCATATGCTATAGTGCTTCTATGGTGAAATCAATATACAATTGGCTTCAGATAAAATAACCTGTAAGAAAAGCTGCATTTCATGTTCTTACAAGAAATATCAAGATGTTAGAGATCAACGAAAAAAACAATTTAATGAATAAATCACTTAAGTACGAAATAGGAAGAACTTTTGGAGATTAACCTGTTCGCGTGAGAAATCTCCTACACGGCCTCCCTCGCTCAAAGTTCGGACACCAACTATAACAGCTCCCTTTTCTTCAGAAGTTTCAGCTGCTCTTCCGCCACCAACTATTAGGCGCATGACACCACAATTGGCTTCATTTTTGGATATCTGGTATGACAAGTATCAACATGTGAAGTTCAGAAAACAGAAGTCTAATAAGATTAAATATCTGAATACTTTTATTTGACAAGCAGCAGAAAACTAGTGTATAGCAATTATGATATTCTAACACGATCATAACTCACAACATGGCTCGTCCTTTTCCACAAATTGTAGTTGCGAACTTAAGACTGAAAAATTAAGTGAACAGCAAGTTCAAATTTACCACTCATTACATGATACTGCTTGCTGCAGCTTTGAATTCAAGATTCACAAAACCAAATGTTTTGTTGCTATGATCAATCTAAGGTATAATGAAGTGATGACTGCTCATTAGGCTTTCAAACTGTAATAGAAAAATGATTCAGACAGCGGGATAGATCATTGGAAATTGTGAAGGTCTTTAATTCTCAATCCAACTATTCATGCTTAGATTAAAAGAATAATACTGTGGCAGCAGATGTATCAAATTTCAGAACTCTGACAATTACAGATGATAAATAATCACCTGATGATAACATGGGCATAAAATTTAGAAACTAGTATGCATGCAGTTAGATGTTTAGCTTGAAGGTTACAGAGAAATGGCAATATTCATATGTTCATGACACCTCAAGTCAGAGAAGAGAAAAGGGGTGAAAAAAGAGCTTTTATAATCGGCAAAATATGTAATACGAGAGGTTCAATCACCTTGTAATTTACAGGAATTCCATTTGAAAGCCGCCTTTGAACAACTCCAGTTTCTTCATCGTAAACCCTTGTTACTTGTTCTTGACTAACAGGAATAAAACATGGACTTCGTTGCATCTTTAACTCTTGAAGACATTCTGAAGATATTAACTCTTTTGGTATCTCTAACTGGAAAAGCAAGACAACCAATAGTAAGTCAAAATAAAAGATTATGATGGATGGTCATGGTGATGAGGGCTTAGAGAAACAGAAGCTTCTTTCTCAAAACAAAACCCCTTCTTTTTAGTATCAAGCCTGCTATTGTATCGACCTGTCCTATGGAGATAATGGGATATAGTGTTCTTTAAGAATGATTACCTCCGGCTCAGCTTCGATGGGTTCCTTCAAACCAGCTTCAATAGCCCTCAAGATCTCTTCAGGCTCTATCTTGAATTCCGACTCACCAATTCCATCGATGTGAACTTTCTTTGGTACACATGCAACAATTGCAGCTGGGATAGGCGCAGATGGCTTTCCAAAATCAGCTATGAACTCCAACACCTCTGCGCCAATAGCATTAACCTGCAACATAAAAAAAGTGGCATCAGTTTCTGTAGATACATGCTATAGAATCTTTATTTTGTTACTACCAGAATGATAATATATCAAAAAACAGGCAAGAGAGCATTTCCTGCATCTTACAGAAGTCATGGCACACCATAGAGATACAACTTTAGAAAGGAAACATTTTTACTGGCAGAAAAACGTTGAAAAGTACCTCCTCTAGGGTAACGGTGCCTGCAATAGCAACCAGACTCTCATGCCCTTGTCTTTGGTCCATCACAGTATGGCCTAGTGCATCACTCTCCATTACAAAATCTAAGTTATCCACGGATGATACATTGTCAATCATAGCAGCCAACTGTTCACTGTCCTTCAATAGTGCGTCCAGGTAACGTGCTAATTCACCGTTTGTAACACCAAATTCTTTGAGCCTCCTCACCTGGAACGTAAAAATGTTCACATGTACAGTGAAGATACAGTAAAGATAAACTATACAAAATCTTGAAAATAAAACCGAAGTAGAAATAAAATATTACTAGTATTGTTTTTATTCATAAATATTAGGCCACAACTTCAAACACATTACGCTTGCAAATGGGGAAATGTTGCTGGGGATAAGTTGAGAGAAAAAACAGAAGTAACCGACCTCTTGAACTGCAACTTTAATTGCATTTTGCCAATTTTGAGGTTCTGCGGTCACCGTAAGGGTGGTAACTGTACAACCTTCTCTGCCAGAGTCACTATGGTCCATCTCCACTGAGGTGAATGGAGGATTTGAACTCTGCAATATTCTTATAATTAGGAATTCAAGCTTTGAATATCACGATCACAATACTAATAGAATTTGAACCAACCACAAGTCAGAACAGCAATCAGCTACATATATCAAATGAAAGAAATGCAAGCCTACATTTATACAGCTGTAACGACACCCATATCATTATACATTAAATATATATCAGAACTTGTACAGACTAGTAAACAGGTAACTTTTACACTGAAAATTTGAGATTCATCAGATAACATCCATTTTAAGGAACTGTGCTCAAGGTGCATTATGGCAAACTAAAACCTACTAATATTTTTCCTATCCTTGTACTTTAATAGCTTGATTCAACACTGTCAGAATCTGATTTACAGTTTCATTGGTATAGTCCAATCAAATTTACTATTTCACTTCAAGTCAGACACTTCAAAACACGGAATATAGCTGGCAAGTAATGGGCAATAACATAAATGTCTTGTTTGGATTTAAAATAGAGAATATCATGCAAAATGATTCCAGAATCATTTTTATTCTCCGAGAAAAACTGGTGTGCTAAACTTTGAGAGTAATAAATAAACAAAACTAAGACTCTGTATCAGCTAATACCTAATATGAGATGCATTATACATTGGACGGGAATATCTGCATTCACTTTTGTGATAAACAATAAGAAGATCAATGCACCTTGTATCTTGTGTTGATACGGAAATGTAAAGCAGATAGAAATATCCTCTTCATCAGCACGTTCCGCAAATCACCATATGTACGGACCTTCTTGACAGGAATCTGAAATGTAAGATCAATATCGCAAATATAAGAAGAAAAATTGGATAAGAGAACCACTTCAACATGTAATTTGCAAGGTCACATTGTAAGAATTATCATGTGTCAACTAGCACATGCCTATTAGCATAGGAGAACCAGGTACAAAAGGCAAAGGGAAATTAGATGATTTTCTGGAAACAAAGGAATAGGCAGCTAAGGCTTGGTTAGGGACCCAAAACTGAAACTATTTAATAAGTCTAGTTTTGACTGAGAAAGCCCATTATAAAAAATAGTACAGATAGAAGTTCATCAGTTAAGATCGCCGATTAGAACCAAACTTTTTCATGTCTGCCCATAAAGAGAGCAGAACAAACAAAAAACAGACAACTCACTTTCTCACAGCTCCCAGAGTCCACCTCGTCCAATTATGCAGCTATTAAAAACTGAATAATAACTAGAAAAAGGGCCCTTTACTATTTAAATTTAAATCGGCCCAGAGTCGACAAAGTAAACGTAGATGAACGAGGAAGGCAAAATTGAGTAGAGGATGAGCGGCCAAAACAATTTGTTGAACTGAAATTTTACAGAATCAATAAAAGCATGGAAGATAGCCATGCATGAATATTTAAAGTGGAAGAATGTAAAAAAACATTGGCACCAACCTTGCAAAACATGTTAATTAAGAAATTCTGTAGCAATTCATGCTGAAAAATTTGTGGAGACTTTGCTTCGGCATGGCTTCCAGGTATCGACCAATTGTGCTGAACAGGGGGACGAACAGCGTGCCTTTCCTTTCTAAAACTTTTCGACTGTTCCATCAATCCAGATGACCGCTCAGGAGATAATCCATTAGCTAGTCCAAGCTTCGGGGCAAGGAAATTAGCCATTGCACCAAAAGGACTCGGTGTAGGGGCAGCAGGGATCTCATTCACTGAGTCAGTCTGTCCAAAGACAGCCTGAAGAAGATTTTAGAAATTAACTAGATTCAATAGGGGTAGTAACAAACATATGAACTCATATATCACAGTGTAAACCGGGAGAACCTATCACAGGGTACCTATAGGAATATACCTCGATGTGCTTAACGGTCCTTGGAATATCATCGATATCCCCAACAATGTACAGTGTGGCATTTGCTGGAAAGTACCAGCACTCATGAAATTTCCGGATTTTATCCGCATCCCATTTCTTAATCTGCTCCTCCAGTCCAATGGGAAAGCGTTTGCTCAACTTGTTCTCAGAATGCAAGTATTGCAACAACTGCCAACAAACAAGAGCTAGGTGAAAAGATTCGGTGGAAGGTAAAAGCAGAAGTAAATAAGAGTTACTTATTAACCACTCCTGTAGCAAGTACCTGGCAATCGACACGATACTCTATTGTATTCATCATTTGCAGTTCTGATAAGATTGCCCGTCTTTCTTTTTCAACCCGAGAAGCCAGAAATTTTGGGTGGAAAGCAATCTATGGATTTAAAAGGTAAAATTGATCAACAAGCTAAACTGACTTTGCATGGACCGAGAGAAGAAATTCATCGAAGCACTTCTCATCTAGTTCCTATCAAGGAAACTGGCCCAGTATTTATGTTTTCGATCGAGTGAACAGATAGAGAATTATACCTCATCCAATGCATCAAGAACAACTGGCAGCAAATCATCAGATTCCTAAAGATTGGAGAAACACGAAGCGGTAAGAATATAAACAAGACAGGACTGATCAAAATACAAGAGTCAGTGAACAAATAAAAAATGACTCATCTATCTGGAACTTGGGAAAGAGGAGAGAAGGCTTAACAGATGAGTTATCATAAATTGTATTAAATGTTTGTCATCTAAGACACTGTACCCCCCACCAACCCAAAAAAAAAAACAATTATAGACAACTAAAAGTACAATTAACCTTTGAACTAGTTGGTGAGTGGATATGAAACACAGTATGATGGAAATCTGTGTAAGCATTCGATCTTGCGCCAGTTCCCAGTAGTTTCTCACGTTTCTTACTCCCAAGAAATGCAACATGTTCAATCATATGAGCAATTCCTTGCTCGTCTTCTTCCTCATCAATTGATCCCGCATGAACTTCCATATGAGCTTCAAACCTATTTATTAAAAGTTTATCACATTGACATAAGAGAAAATAGTATACTATATAATAGGGAGTCTGTATGTCTACGACTCGTTGCTACAATTACAGACCATCCTAAATTGCATTAGTGGCAAGTATCTGGTAGTTAGTGCAGAAGAGTAGTACCTATTAGGAGGGACTTTGTTCGGCAAAATGAGGTAGCGCAGACCATTACTCAGTTGTCCTCGATGCAATTTAGGGTGAGAAGGTACCTCAGAGTTCAAAAAACGCTCAAATTTTGCTCTCTCTACTTCTAAATCTAATGAATCCAGACCCTGTTTTTCTGTAACACCATCAGGCCAAGTTGTACTTGCAGCATGTGGTTCTTCAGGCCCCACACTGGCACGTGGAACAATAACTCGTTTGAACTGACGATCAACCTGATAAAATAAATTAGACTGAAGTCAGCCCAGACAATCCAAAAGTGATGATTATACTTTGTGATATTTGAGCAAACGGAACCACCTACTCCATATAGGCCATGGCAATACATATAGCTATTTTTTCTATAAGCAGTGGCAGCACAGATTGGATAAGGAATAAAAATACACAAAAAAAAGTTTGTGAGCAGACCAAGAATTGAACTATTGTAGATTTGTCAAGCAAGATGACTGCTGGAGAAGCTATTCTTAAGAATAAAGATATACTAGTTTCACAAGGAAGAAGCTTCATTACATTCACGAATGCGCACATAAATGGAAAACAAAGGAAAGGACACATAAAATATCTGGGTTTTTTTTTAATTCCCTGCAATCCCAAAATGTCTACCCTAAAAGGAACAGTCAAGCAAAAGAATCATTATCTGCAACAAAGAGTATGAAAAAGCATTTTATTTTATTTTTTGCTGCAGTGAGAAACGAGGAATGCAAGTAATAAAATAAGAATGACCACAGACCATTATGAAACAGATTACCAGGGCCGTAGAAGAAAGAAAAAATCTAACCAAACAAGACACAGGCAAGAAGATTAAATGACATAGCAAATGGCGAAAGTTGGCACAGGTGTGAAATGTGCTTTCAGGAAATTTAGTTAATAGGAGTACAAGATTGTTAGAAGTATATGCTGAAAAGGACTGCCATTGATACTGATGCTTACATTAGCATTATCAGGTGCAGGCTTCAGGATATGTAGGTTTGACTTATCAACAAAGAATCCGGAGGAAAATCTGTTAACACCAATCTGCTTTCTTTTAAAGGAATGGAAGCAAGACACTGCTCGGCACTTATCCGGCAATTGTGAGCGGGGCAATAATCCATTAGGCTCAGTAGAATATCTTCTCCATGTATTCTGCATTCAAGAACATCAACAGATGAGATACATCCACCTCCACAATGTAAGAGAGAAGATGTGTATCAAGATGACAAACATATAAATTTCAGCAATATATGATATGTTTGAACTTCTATTAAGACCTAGTATACTTAATTCATTCTATGAATCTCCAATTCTGGCTTAAACTGGAATTAAGATTGTTTGGGAGGCCAGTAAGCATTGATCATCAGTGTTGAAGGTTCCCTGCACGGTACAAACACCAATTGAACCTTGCAAGCAAGAGTTATTTACAACTATGACGAACGAGCTCAAAGTTAATTAACCCTTACATACAAGTCACATCCTCTATCATTAACAACCTCCGCTAAACAACAGGTGCATCACACAATCACTTCTGCTCCATTATGTCACTAAAACAATAGTTCATGATGAAGAGTACTATCGTTCTTCATTAATAAGCCTCAGCATAATTCATTCTTAGAAGAGAACCAGAAACAGGAACAAGTTAAACAGGACGAGCCCATGCGTTTTAACTCCAATGCCTGGATATTGTAATAATGTATGCCGAAATGAACAAAATAAACCCCTCGGCCGAATCATTGACTTTACAGTATTAACTTCAACTCCTGGGGGAAGAAACCAATCTTACACAGGTGGGTGAAAACAGAGCTAGTCTTATTCAATTTAAGCTACTGGTACTGGAAGACCACTTCCTCAAGGGAAATGAACGAATTGGATAGAACATGAACCACTACCATAAGTAAAGCTCTTCAATTGTTTACCGCAAACACAGGAACAAAACTACAAGCAACACGTGGAACAAAAACCAAAAAAAAACGAAATATACAGCTATAAAGTTTGATGAAACCAAATTGGAAGAGACGTACCTTATTATTAACAAGATAAGCTCGATTGCATCGACGCCTTTGTGGGAGCAAAGTAATCGATTTCCTGGACTGAATTCGATGAAGGTGAGGTGGAGGCAATAGAGTAGAGGTAGAGTTATCTTTATTATGATTATTGTGATAATTAGTACTATGAATTGGGGCTAAAAGAGGTTTTGTGCTGAATGCAACTGATGCGTTCTGCATAGTTGTAAGAATAGATACAGAGCTCCCACAGAAATGGAGGTCGGAGATAATGATACAGAAAGGGTTTTGTTTTGTGTGAGGAGATTGGATTCAAGGAGAAGAAGAAGAAGAAAAGGGTGAAAAATGTTTGGGGCTGAAAATGTAACTTGAAATACTACGACGACTAGTTAAAATTGAGAAAACCGGAAGGGTTCTACTTGTGGCTTGGGTTGGGTGGCCGGTCTAGATTTTTGTTTGTTTGTTTCAAAATTCAACAAAATATCATTCTTATGTTTATTTTATTTTTTGTCTCTTGTATTATTCAATTATGATTTTTATAAAATTTAAGAAACCTAACCTCACAGGTTCACCCATAAATTGGAGATCATGATGTTACCGAGTCGATGCTTAACGACTACCCGGTTTGGCTAGTTAAAGAATGGGCTTGACTTGCTCAATATGGTAATCGGATTGAGTTCGAGCCTCGTCGTGTACTTGTTTATCTAGTGAGCCGAGTTGAGCTTGATAAGTCTCATTATTTTAGTTCATTTATATTATGTATATTCAGTTTTAATGCTTACAATAATTTTATACATTTAGCAAGTTCGTGTTGGAGCTATAACTCATTACAAGTCGATCGAATTAAATTTAAACTAAACTCGTTTTGGTGACAAACCTTTGGTTCTGCTTTTTAAATGGTATTGCGTATGTATATTTGTTTTGGAACTCAATCGGATATTGTAAACATTATAGTTTTTTACGATTTACATCTCATTTCATGTGCAACATGATTAAATAGATGTCATCGTATCGCAATCCATTGCGCAAAGGGTGCACCATCACATGATATCCATCATTTATGAAAGTTTCTATAAATAAAATCAGGTTATAACTAGGATTTTCATCATAGTCTTAATCCAAGAGAAAAAGGAATTAATGGAAGAATGGTAATGAACATTGAAAAAATCACATAAGTGTAATTAGATTGCAATGTCCTTAAAAACATGAGCTATCCTAGCATTGGTCAGACTATAATCTTGGTGTCACATTTTTTTACTGAGTTTTTTGTGATTAATTACATCACATTCCATGCGCATGCGCAACAACATGATTAAATAGATGTCATTGTATCGCAATCCATTGCGCAAGGGGTGCACCATCACATGATATCCAACATTTATGAAAGTTTCTATAAATAAGATCAGGTTATAACTAGGAATTCCATTATAGTTATAATCCAAGAGAAAAAAGAATTAATGGAAGAATGTTAATGAATAATGAACATTGAAAAAATCACAGAAACTTAATTTGATTATAATGTCCTTAAAAACATGACATGAGCTATCGTAGCATTGGTCAGACTATTATCTTGGTGTCACATTTTTTTAATGAGCTTTTTACGATGAATTACATCTAATTCCATGCGCAACATGATTAAATAGATGCCGTATCGCAATCTATATCACAAAGGGTGCGCCATCACACGATATGATGAAATGCCTCATAATAACACTTATAATCAATATGAAAATTTGTTTAAATAAAATCAGATTATAAATAGCAATGCCATTATAGTCATCATTTAGGAGGGGAAAAAAATATTAAAGGAAGAATGTTAAATGAATATTGAAAAAATGACATAAACTTAATAAGATTACAATGTCCTTAAAAAAGATAATTGCATTTATAATTGTTTCCCAATATCATTCTTTTGTGCCAGAGATTGCAAGTATTTAACACTCATTCATTGAGTTCATCATATACTTGTAGGCAGCTACCACTAAACTAGCTGGAGCTTTTTTAGTGCAAAAAATCACAAATCGATTTCCAATTGTCATCATCTTCAAGCTTCTTCCATGGCGGAATCCTCACTTAACCTGTTGAAGGGTAGTTCTTAAATATATGCATGTTTCTTTATTTTTTAGTATTTATTTGTGTGACATGTTCTATTTCGTGCCAATTTTAATCATGGATTTGTACTCTTAAAAAAGAACAGATTGAAGACGATGATCGATGTTGTGATAGAATTAGCGATTTGCCAGATTCAATCCTGAGCCACATTCTGTCAAGGCTTCCCCTGAAAGATGCTATGGCTACCACTGTTCTCGAAGAGGTGGAGAAACATTTTTCCATTCGGAGTTCCCCCATTTAGAATTACTCTTGATGATTCCGGTTCAGCTAGCTTCGCAGACTTTGTGGACAGACTGTTGAGCATAACATTCTCTGGCGTAGCTTGTGTCCAATCTTTGGATTTTAGGTGCCAAGAGGATTATGGTGATGCCAAGATTGTATCATGGATTGATGCTGCTGTGCGGCTTAACATCGAGTATCTCATGCTCAATGTCTTCTTCATAAATGATATGTTTTCATTGTTTCAATGCCTCAATGGCTGCAGGACTTTGAGTACATTGGAGTTCCGGGATACAGAGTTTGTTCACGTGCAAGTTCCAGATAATTTTTCTTTACCGAATCTCAAGATGTTAATCATCCATCGAGTAAAGTTTGGACGCCGTCAAAATGTGGACGCTATCAATGCATTAATCGTTGGTTGTCCCATGCTGGAAGGCTTATTATTTTGGAGATGTTACTTTCAATTTGTGGGGCTTCTTTGCATCAGGTCTCACTCCCTGAAGAGCTTTCATGTGGAGCAATCTTCATTTGGATCAACATGTGGGCTGATTCTTGATGCGCCAAACCTTGAACAATTTTTCTATGAAGACTATGATTGTAGAAACTTGAACATTTCTAAATTCTACTCTATAGTACGTGCTCATATTGACGTTGATCAAGGAGAAGGCCTCATGAAGCTTGTTACAGCATGCTCCAGCACCACCATTGTGAGTTTATCTGGTCACTCAATCGCCGTGAGTTCTTACTATTCAGTTGGCTTCATGTTTTATTTTGACTTGCGCAATAGTTATGAGCTAAGATTAGCGCAAGTGAACATTAATTACCAGTCAGAATGTGATGAAACAGATTTAACGCGAACATCACCTTGATTTTAGCTTTGCGATTGGCCTTTCTAGAATAAAATGTTTGAATTAGACTGCAAATTTCTCTGCAATATTGCCTTCCTACAATTGACATCAGCCTTTGTCTTATTGCATACAAACTACTTTTCTTTGTCACTCAAGTTAAGTAATTCATGATAATAATCAGTTGTTGCGAACATTTATTGATGATGTATTCGTTAAATATTTATGTCATCTCCGACTTGGCTTGCAGGCTCTTTATAATTCAGTCGGATCGCTACCAGTATTTCCAAACTTGAGTCACCTAGAACTTGGTTTCCTGGGATTCACCGGATGGTCAATATTGGCACATTTATTACGGAACACACCCTATCTTCAAGAACTGAGGCTTGTAGAGGTGTTTGTCCTGTCATAGTAATTTGATTTTTGTATAGAAATGACTGATTTTCATGTATATTTTCCTTTTCCATATCAGGGATTTTATCAGTTTAACTGGGGGTTTGCGAATTTCGAACTCTTACTCCCTATCCCGCCCACTTGTCTGGAACGACATATTACAAGCATCGAGTTCGGGTCATTTGAAGGGACAACCGATGAACTGAAGCTGATTATTACCTGCTGAGAAAGGGCAATGTTCTAGAAAGACTACAACTTGATCAGGGATGTGATTGTAAATGGCTTATACGTAAACTACTTACTTTGCCAAATCACTCAAAGATACTTCTTGGACCAGAACTGGAGGATGGCTTCAAGTCTCTAGATTCTCCTTCTCATTTATTTGCAGATTGAGATCCTTGGCTCTCGGCTTAGATGTATCACAGTTCACAGGCCTGAAAATCTATCAAGATCTATAAGATGTAAACTTTTCGGATGTCTTATTTTCGTTATAATTTTGAATCAGCAGTTATATTCGATCGGTGGCTCTGAGATACGATCCTTTATTTGTGCTCTGAGATAGCTAGGATCATGATAGCTCCTATATATCCATTTCATGTTCTCCAAATCACTCTCCACCACAACGACCAAGTTTTATTCCTAATTAATTCAACCGGGCCTTAAAGATTCAATGTTATCCACCAACTCTCTGTATTCAATGGGTGAAAGTGAAACTGTTTTCCAGAAGAAACAATATGCTTCAACAGGTCAATTTGGCTTGCAATGGAAAAGAAATCCACGTGGTGACAGCCAAGGAATGCTCACATTCACTCACCTCATTTTTAGCATATTTGGGTATTGATTCTAGGGATTATCATAAGATTAAAAAACTTAGAGTTAAAAGGAAGAAAATGTAAACCACAATATTTGGGATAGACTAACTCTTGTATTTGATCATTCCATTATAATTGAGATGTCATTGCAATATTATAATTGAAATATAACTGAATTAACTTAAAACATACATAACAAATTTATAAAAACACCTATAAAATTTTAATTTTATACCAAATACAAATTTGAACAACTCAATTACAATTTAGTTACTATTTATCAATTATACCTCAATTAAAGTTCCTTGCTACATTGTGATTTGATGATTAACTAGTATAACCCGTGGCGATGCCACGACATAGTTTACTTTTAACAATAATAGAAAGAGGAAAACAAAATAAATTACTCGATAAAATAAGTAGTCAAACTTACTTGTAAACAACGTTGGCCGCGGTGTCGGTGGGTAGTAATTCTTCATGAAATACTATATCATTGAGTCATTTTCTATGCTAACTATAGAAAATGTGAAAATACGACTCATAATGACGAATATGCTTTGAAAGGGGTATGATCCAACCTTAACCCGTTCGGGATCCGACAGGTTGATAACTTATATTTTATATCCGGTCCTACCGTACCATACGTGTTAATTAGTAGTAACAGATACATATTTTTAAAAAATTTGTATCCCCCTCAAACCCGAGCAAAAATACGATACAAAAGTATACAACACAATCAATAGCCCAACAACCCCCGCTGTCCTATGTGGTCACCCCATCACACAAACATGAAAAATATTATTCTACAAACATAATTTTGTATGTTACGATCGTCCCCCCACCCCCCACGCGACGCATTATGGAGATCAAAGAGAGTTTCCCTGCATAGAGAGTTTCTGTCAGATCCCCCCTCCATACCCGTTATGGATCAAGAAAGTAGAGAGAAGATCGAAGAGAGTTTTCCCGCATATAGAGTATCTGCTATATCCCCCAACCACCGCGGTGGTATGTGGTCATCCCACCACACACACAAAAATTATTATTCTACAAACATAATTTCACATGATACGGTATGTTTATTTAAGCACCCCCCTCCCCTACCCGTTATTACTCAAGAAAGTTGAGAGAAGATCGAAGAGAGTTTCCTCGCCTAGAGAGTATATGCCAGAACAACCCCCCTGCCACTGTATAGTTTGCTTTTAATAATAAATAAAAAGAGAATGACAGAGTGACATAATAAATTAATCGAGAAAATAATACAGTCAAACTTTTATTTAAACAACGTTGGTCATAGTTTCGGTGGGCAGTCCTTTATCCAATACAAAATGATTAAGTATTTTTTTATGTTAACTATATAAAACACAACTCGCCACATGCTTTTAAAGGGGTAAGATCCAACCCGAATTCGTACAGGATCAGACGGGTTGATATCATATAATTTATATCAGGTCCTCTAACCGTACAGACCCGTTAATTAGTAATGAATACATGTTTGTATAACAAAAACTGTATCCTTCAAACACGAACAAAAATAAATTATAAAAGTGTATAACGCAATAACATAGTAGGTTATAACAGTGTGGGTGGTTTAGTAGGTTACTTTTTTGAAAAGTTTCAAAGTAAAATATAAGATAAACAATTTTACTTTAACTATAACATTGTTAATATGAAAAGAGAAATAAATGTATTTTGGAATAGACCAGTTAATTCATGGTAGTCTTCAAATTTCATTATGTGTGAGTATCTTTTATGTTCATTGTATTTTTTGATTGGTTATTAATAAACGAAAAAATTTTGTTTCAAACAAAAAAAATCTTATTAGTGATATTTCACTATGTTTTTCGTATGCAGTAAACAAAAAGTATTGAGGTCCATCTGAAAAGTTATTTCATCTCTGCCTCCATGCGGAAAAAAAATGGTCCATTTTGTGTAATATAATCGCGTAATAAATATGAGTAATTCATATAACTCTGAAATCTTTAACTTCACTAATTAGGGGTTCTAAGATACGCTGGTGATTCACCTGTATTATTATTTACAATTGAACTTTGGATTTATATGTGCTCCGTTAATTATTCGTATGATTTGTGGATTTGGGTTTCATTCTAGGAAAAATTGATTATGTTTTGTATAATGCTCTAGTTTTTGAAAATTCCTTTATTTCAATTTATCTCATTTAATAAATTTATATTTTATATTAATGAATAAAAAATTCTTTAATTAATAATTATATCAAGATTGATGTATATGGATTCGTCTTGTCGCGGTGAATTCAAATATATGTTCAAAATAGTTTTTGGAGTTTTGTAGATAAATTTATATAAGATTTAATCAAAACTATATATACACTGAACATACTGAAAATAAATAGTGTAATTTATAAGATGCATTGCATTGTGAATAACTAAAATGGAAGATTTCTTTTCAAATTTAGAATTTATTATTTTCTTTTTTATTTACTTTTGTAAAGGAAAATGTAGTGAAAAATTAGATATGAGTCCACATATGATTTTCTCTTATGTGTCATGTGTGGTATTTCAAACACATCATCAATTTTTGTATATATATGGAAGGTGTGTATGATATTTTGCAAACCAAAATTACTTTATATTTCTATTTTTTACTTATAGTAAAATAATTTCCTGAATTGAGTGATCTCAGTTATGTTAGTCTCTCTCTCCCTTCCCCCATCCCAAAATACAAATGAATTTCACCAATTAACATTGCAATATCATCTTCATTTTTTCTAATTTGTGCATCATTACATTTTGGGCAAGTATCATAAATATTTATTTCTTTTAAATGGTAGAAAACTCACATGACATCAATATAAAGTAAATGAATGTGTCTATCACTCGAATTGGTGTTGTATAGTTTTTTCTAATATTCAAGATAAATATGATTGTGAAAACAATTTGGCGAGATGTTTTATTTAAGTCGATTTAACCATTCTCACACAAGTAGAAGTTATTTAACCGCAATTAGGTTCTTTTCTTACCTACAACAGTGTTGTAGTGGTTCCTGGTTCTTGAATGTTGTACAAACGTTATGATTATAGCCATTTTTGGATTTTTTGCTAATAATATTGATCATAAACGTTAAAAATGTGCCTATATTTATCTCTACAGTAAATATTTTATGGTAAAAACCAATTATCATGATTAAAATAATTGATCATATAAAACGACATTGAATGACAAATATAAAATATGTATACTAATAAAATATTATTGTTTTATGTCCGTACTTTTTTAAATTTATAAGGGAGCATCCCCATAAGACTTTGCGTCTAAATTACTTTCTCCATAATCATGGTTTTCATAATAATCAATATTTTTTCATATCCTTAATTAAGTTTTTCTAACGGTATAATGCACCCTCCGTCCCAATCTAAACTTTCACATTTTATTTCGATCTGTCTCAATCTCAAAATTTCATGCTTAACTATCTCCATCTCATACTTTATTCACTATATTTTCTACTTTATTCACAATGTCCTTGTTTATTCATTAAATTTTACATTTTCTAAATTATTCTAATTATTTATAATACTTTTAAAATCCATGTTAAGGTGCACGACAAGTTGAGTCTGGACGGAGTATAAGAGTAATGGTGTTGAAAACGGATTAAAAATTAAATGTGTACTACTGTTCTCTAGGATCTAATTAAGATATCAAAATCAAATTGTTTCTCCAATTTTTTTTCCTTTTAGATAATGATTAAGCAAAAAAGTATAACCTTGTAGGAGCTGGAAGCATAAAAAAGAGCGAGCTAATGAGTTCAGTCACACAATATGTATCAAGATTCAATTTCTCAAGCCAATATCTCATTATCTCATTGTTTGAATACACATATAGCAACGTATTTACTAACATGACAAAATCATTGATATTACAAAAGAAAAAGAAACTCGGGTAAATTGAGAAAGACATCTCTTGATTTCATGGGCAACTACAATAGTGTTTTATGTACGGCCTTTTCAGTTTCCAGTCTTGCAAGTAGTAGTTCGAAAGGTCCAGAAAGTATGAGGCCTTCTTACAAAGTGTAATTCGGGTAAACAAATTCACAATAAATAAGAAAATTCACACATATATAATGAGACTTTGCAATTTCTATTCGCTATATTAAAAAGAAGAAAAGTTTGCATTGTAACTCCAACTTTTCTAAAGAGTTATACTTCACTGTCAAATTCTCACTATTATATACAAACATTTTAATGTCTCAATCGACCGGAGTAATTTGGTAGCAAACCAAAATTTGGGATCACAACATATATCAAATGGGATAGGCGGAATCAGACCGTCATTGGATGGTGCAAAGACATCTTAACATACTACATATAGAGTTGTGTGGTGTATGTATCAAATTTATCAAAAGAAATCATTCAATCCGTACTTAAAATCTAAATTAAGAACAAAAAATTCACATTGAAAAATGAGAATGATTTATAATGTTATATATATATATATATATTCACTGATTTCATGTAATATGGATTCGTTGATTTGTTAATCACATTAAGTGCCGGATTATTCCAAAATCTTTTCACTTTGTAATCGACGGAAAGATTCACACATGCCACATTGTAAATCTACGTACGGCTTGCTTCAGTATGTAGATCTACAATCTGACTTCTCCTCTGCTTTCAAAGAGTCCAAGGCTGCTTGCTTCAAACATCTGACATAACACAAAGAAAGATTTCCAAGCCTTAATGAAGAATGTTCAATGCCTCAACTCTACCATGTACAATATTATATGTCCCTAATAATTTTGTGGATCTCAAACAAAAGGAAGATATCCATATTGGAAAATGAAAACGTGTACGCATGAAGTTTTTAGACCTGAACCAAATCAGATACATGAAAGCAACATTTGATCATGACGTAAATAATCAAGTTCCAGGAAAAGGATGAGCAAATTAACAAAAAGCAAATATGGCTCATTTGTAAACAACGCTAGTCTTGCAGAAAATATGATCTATGTATACTGAGATGTATTAAGTGATCAACTGATTACCCTAAGGCACTAAGGATCTCAGACAATGTTAAATTTGCTTTTGATGTTATGAGCTTATCTTATGTGAGAGCAAAGAAAATATTTCTCCCCATCCAGCAGTCGTATACTTCCCAAAAAATCTCCTTAGCTTGTAATTTCTCTACTTTCATATTGCCTTAGCTTTAGATTCAGAACTTGGGTTGACAATAGTATAAGATGCATTCTCTGGTTTTTGTACTGTTCAAGCTCATACTCTAAATCTTGGACTTGTTTCTCCTTCTCCGTGAGCAGCTCATTTTTTCTCTGTAGAGCTTTACCACCATTATCATCTTGTTATTCGATGCTTGTAATACTCCATCTTCTTTGTTATGCTAAAAGCCAAATAATGCGGACGAATTTATAGAGGCTTGCATTAGGGAAGGATTAATCAAATCCTCTAATTTAGGATCACATGCTTAAATTACACAAAGAAAGTAAACAAAACTGGATTCTTGAATATAAACTGGGCTTTTAATAAAAATTGGAGTATATAGATAGGAGAACCGTAACAAAACTTGAATCGAGATAACTCAATTCGAGTTTAGAACTAAACACTCCACCTTTATTCGACCCGATCCGGCCCGACCCGTACTGTTTTACTGTAAGGAAGTAGTATCCGTTTAAACAATCCAGTGTTCAATATTCAAATGGCATCATACCATCGAACATTTCCAATTCTAGGCAGAGTTGCAGAGCCAGGGGACAACTCTGACACTTTCTTCTTCTTGCTAATCTCATCAAACCACGAGAAATCAAATTTGATTTTTGAAAATTTTGCTTAAACAATGCCAATTCTTCAACGTTTTCCTCTTGTTTCCTTTCCCCTCTCTTTGTCTTCTTCTTCTTCATCTTCTCTCAAAGCTTACATCTCCATTTTATCAATATTAGTTGACTGAGCTGCTAGCCTGCTACTAACTTTCTTCCCATTCTGAAGCTCACTTCAAAAGGTTGCTCCTTTCTTGTTTTTTCTTCAGACCCACAAAAAAATGGTACCAAGTTTGTCAATCAGACAAGAAAGTTGCTAACTTTCTTCCCATTCTGTAATTCAATTCGAAAGATTGGTCCTTTTTTGTTTTCTCTTCAATTGGACACAAAAAAATGGCTTTCAATGTATCTATCAGTCAAGAAAGTTGCTAACTTTCCTCCCAAATCTGAAATTCAATTCGAAAGGTTGGTCCTTGCTTGTTTTTCTCTTCAATTAGACCCACAGAAAATGGTTTTCAATGTACCAATCAGTCAAGAAAGCTACTGAGTTGAACCATCATTTAATGGGTTGGTTGATTTGTCTGTTTTTTATTCTTCATCTGATTGTGATTTTGCTTGCTTTCAGAAGCAGAGGAAAGGAAATGCAAGTAGCTTGAGTGAGTGCCTTGAATGAGAGTCAAAAGCCAGGTTGAATTTGAGGTAACAATCACTAGTGTTTTCTTTGTCATTAATCATTTGGAGTGTTTGAATTGTTTGAACCATCATTTAATGGGTTGGTTGATTTGTCTGTTTTTTATTCTTCATCTGATTGTGA
>JAYMSR010000140.1:0-19520 GCA_036897825.1 Plantago rigida
AGAACTGATCTGAACTGAATGGAACTGAACTGAACTGAATTGTAGTATAAAAAACAACAAAGCAGAACTGAACAGAATGAATCTGAACTGAACTAAAATTAATGAGTTTTCAGATGAAAAGAACAGGGCCTTAGTCAATGGTTTTAACTTTTACGTTCAGGCTCATGGACTACATTTACTTATTTCTGTAGAGCATCTATAACTAAATTGTACGTATGTTTAGGCATGCACCTGAAACTAATGCTGCGTTCAGTTAGATATACACTTCCAAAAGGATTTTCAGACTATAAATCAGTTGTGCGCAATATATTGGGTCTCCCACTAGTTATGGTTTTGCTGCAGATTTGGCACCAACGAGAGGTACAGAACCATTGAGGATACACTGATGAAGCAGAAGGCTCGTCTATTGCTTGATGAAGCTGCCTCCTGGTCTCTGCTGTGGTATCTATATGGCAAGGGTAATGTGTTTTACTAGGTTTTCATGTCTCCATGTTCTTGGCTATTTATAACTCTTAGCTGAATTTGAGTTTGAGCTATCACCATTTGTAATTTTTTGCAGGAAATGAAGAACTTCCTGAAAATAGTATCCTGGTGAATATCTTTTTGTAATGAAGTTCATTATTGGTGTTTCTACACATAATGTGTGATGTGATTGGGTTTGATTTGTATATTTGTTTATGTATATGTTAATCCTAGGTCGTTAATACAGTTTCTCTCCTACTTATCCTTCTTTTTACTCAAGTTTTTGACTTGCTGCAATTTTGAACGACAGTTCCCCATGACTTCACACTTGGAGGCCTGTCAATTTGTCACAGTAAATCATACAGCACAGTTATGCCTCAGGATTGTTGAATGGCTTGAAGGATTGGCTTCCAAAGCCCTGGATTTGGAGAGTAAGGTAACCGGGTGCTTGTTTCTTGGTTTCAATCATGTATTAAAATTCTCTGGCAGTTCCACTTTCTTATGGATTGTATTGTCATTAAGACCTTTCTTTGGTGTAGTTATTGCCACCAGATGACATCTTTTACTACTTCATAACTATTTTTCTGTGCATTAAGTTCTTAGATTGCAAAAGTAGATGAGAAAAACTGCATGTTTTTATTTACAAGTTGCACTGCAGCTTGTCTGATTTCACACGATCATTTCATCATTCTCCTGTACCCACAACATCAATGCTTGTATGTTGCCACTGTTTGCAATTATATAGTTGTACTCCGGTACTCCCCGCCTACCATTACAAAGTTGTGACCTCTGTTCAGTATAGAGTCCTCTCTGAGGTATCACTTGACTAGGATTTCATGCTCCCTAATTGTAGTGACACTGCTTCCCTGTCTTTTGCAGGTCAGAGGGTCTCATGTGGGCACTTACCTTCCAAGCTCCGGAATTTGGCGTCATACTCAACGCCATCTGAGAACTGGCATGTCTAATCTAAATACAGTTCAGCACTTGGATTTTGATGCTCCGACTCGGGAACATGCTCAGCAATTGTCTGATGACAAAGTACTCAGGAAGAGAACTTTTATCACATGCCTCACTTTCTAAATAATGGCTGCATACATTATCTTCTCTGTTTTTTGTTTGCTTGAAATTACCTGTTTCCTCACATCCGGATTTGTTATTTATGTATTCTTTAGAAGTTCTTATTGGACTCTCTACATCTACCATTTTCATCAATCCTCCGTCACATTTATAATGTGCCACTTTGAGTAGCACATTAGAATGTTTCATTTCAAAACATTCCATTTATGAAAATATTATATATCATTATCTCATAAATACACATATTCACAATTTCACCACTCTTAATTAATTCCTTTTCCAACCATTACCCCAACATTATTTATATTTTCTACAAACACTTACCCCTCTTGTACTATATCTCTATATTTTATCAAATGGCACATTCTCATCAGGGGACAGAGGAAGTATTTAGAGACCAGATGGATAAATTAATACCCTGTATACATTCCTTATTGTTGTTGCAAATGAACCTCCACGTTCATTTACATTATGTTAGTATCCCTACATAATAGTATTCATAAAATGTGTAGAATCATGGTAACTTAGGAGATGAAACTTCATACTGAATTTGCAATAGCAGTATGCACTTTCAAATTAAGACTTACAAATACACATAAAATATTAAGCTGCCATAAAAGGATCTGTTGACAGAAATTCCATGTTAAATTCTATTTCATTGCATGTTCCTTCTGAGATTACTGTGATTTCTTTTGCAAGGCAATCACAAAAAATTATAGTCCAATGTGTGGTTGCTGTTATTCTTTTGGTTCTTTGCTCATGACTGTAGTATTCAATTATTCATTACTATTTAGCCAGTCTAATATTGCAGAATAAGTTATATATGACATTTATATTTAAGTCAATCCCAGAGTTGCATGCGCGAACAAAACTTCTTATAATTGAAATGCTTTCAATACAGAAACAAGATGAATCTCTTCTTGAAGATGTTTGGGTACTGTTGAGAGCTGGAAGACTGGAAGAGGCGTGTGATCTTTGTCGGTCTGCTGGACAGGTTTGTGGATCTTCTGAGAAGTGCATGATGGGTTCTGTTACTTTTATTTATGTGATTAACAACTGTTCCTCATCTATGGATTTCAACTTTCTTATGCAGTCATGGAGGGCTGCTAGCCTGTCTCCTTTTGGTGGTTCAAATTTATTCCCGTCTCCTGAAGCCTTTGAGAAAAATGGTAAAAATAGGATTCTGCAGGCCATTGAATTGGAAAGTGGAATTGGTCGCCAGTGGCATCTTTGGAAATGGGCCTCCTTTGTTGCATCTGAAGTATGTATTTTGGGTTGTAATTATTAATTCTTTTAGTCTGTTTGAATTATGAGCCTCTAGCAACTTATATTTTGTTTCTCATTCATCTACATTCTTTAATCCCCACTTTCCCATAATATTTAAGTGTTAGCTGTTCATGTTGCTTGGAAGAACATATCCTTTAAATATTTAAGCCTCGAGTCTTATCCACTTAGCTTAGAATACATAATGTTGTTGAGTTTTCCGTATCTATCAGTCCATATGAGATATTGAGAATTTCATTAGTTGATAATACTATATGGAGATGTTCATGCTTTTTCTTCAAACTTATTGTATCTTACTGGCTTCTCATTTAATTGAAGAAAATTGCCGAGCAAGATGGAGGGAAATATGAAAGAGCAGTTTATGCAGCTCAATGCAGCAATTTGAAACGCATTCTTCCAGTTTGTACTGATTGGGAGGTAGTGTTTCTTTCTTTCCATCTTGGAACATTCTTCAATATTTTGAATTAGAAAGTAACAAGTATTTCAGCATGCACCTTGGAGTGGTATAACTTTTGTGATATCTCACTGTGCAGCTCTTCGCTCCATCTAAAAATTTAGCTTATTTTTGATTTTCTATGGAATAAGTGTCAGCTTATAGTTGTTAAGTATGATGCCCTTTTATAGACAACACATGAAAGGTATGCGCACAAAAACTTCTTAGTGTGCATGTGCAGTAACCTGTCATAATAATGAGTATAATACAATAACTATACCTCTATCTAAATAAATTGTGGTGGTCTGCATTAACCCATAATAAAATCATGGCAGATCAAGTGCAACCATTAGTGTTGCCCATGTGCTTCTTTCCTCCAGGAAACCTTTCATGCGTTGTCTTTACAAGGGCATCATATTAAATTGTGGTGGGCTGCATCAACCCATAATTAAATCTTAGCTGATCAACTGCAACCTTTTCCTCCAGGAAACCTTTGTCTTGTCTCTTATCTTAATAAGTCATCTCAAATATTATGAACAAAGGAAGTTTATTATCTGAATATGTTACATAGTACGGGACATGAAGTCGTGAATGTATGTCACATGGTTCTTAATAAATCTTTCTTCCTTTTCTTTTTCCAATCTCACTAGTTGTCTGCCTTACTTTCCATTTTCTTATCTCCTTTTTCACTGACCGGGTTTTCCTCTCTTTATTTTATTTTATTTTATTTTATTCACTCTCTTGTATGTTTATCTTCTTGTTTTATTTATTTACAGCATCTATGAGTCAGAGTCCCTTATCTTTTGTACTGGTCACTGTGTTCCTTTAGCAACTTCCTTTATACTTTTTTTGTTTGTTTGTATGTTTGTGTTTTTATTTTTGTTTTGTTTTTTAATGCACTGTGTACATAGCATACATCAAAGACCCCCCACTCTCCCGGTACAATCAAGTTCCTATGTGCAAGTTACCTTTCCACCTGTACCCCATATTTTGTTGCAAACTGTTAGTTTGGTTGGCTTTGACATTCTAGGGCCATGCTGGTATCAATATATTGTGTATACGAATATTTTTTCTGTTCTATTTTAGTTGTCTCCTGCTTCCAGCTGATTTTGCATTGTTCAATTTTGTTTCCTGATTTAATGTTTTCTGTGCTAAATGTATAATCAACATAGTAACTCATCTTATTTTTCAGTCAGCATGCTGGGCAATGGCTAGATCATGGCTTGATGCTCAAGTTGATATTGAAATAGCTCGTTTACGACCAGGTGGGATGGATAAGTTAAAGAATTTTGAAGATGCATTTGAGAGAAGTCCTGAGCAGGGTGTTCTTACTTCCCAGCCTACTAGTGGACCAGATAGTTGGCCGCTTCAAGTCTTGAATCAGCAACCAAACAGCCTTTCTTCTCTGCTTCAGAAGCTCCATTCAAGGTGATCATCTATATGATGAAATCTTCTTGCTATTGTTTTGTTTTGTGTTTTATTTCTGATTTTATTTGAACCAATGATATGGATAAATGCAGCGACACTGTGCATGAAATTGTTGCCCGAGCATGCAAGGAACAGCAGAGACAAATTGAGGTAACCGTCACAAATGCTAAAAATCTATCCTAATGGGTCCTTATTCAGCCATTGAAATCACTTGTAGGATGTACAATGGAATATAACTAGGTATTTATATGTCAATAAACTTGTTTAAGATCACTCAGGAATTCCAGACGTGTTGTGGCCAATGTGTTTTTAGTTATTTATATCAAAATTGCATGAAGTGAAAGAAATCTACACTTGACATTAAATGCTTTATAGTCATAAATAGTGAAAATATCTTTTTCTTTGAGGTAATCTTTAGTGACACCTTCACCTGATTAGTGGCATGTACCAGAGCCTTGTAAATTTTTAGATATTAGTAGTAGTTAGTACAGTGATTAGTGTTATGCCCCTATATACATTTGATATATGATGGTACATGTTATAATTATATGAGAAAGAAACATGTTATAAAAGGCTTAGTTGTTTTGCTTTAATTTAGAAGAAAGAAATGAACTGAACACGATGGAAAATTCACATACCCAGGCTAACAATCGAATACCAAGACCTTTTTTCTTTTACTCGTCCATGTAATTAATTTATAAAATGTTGCTGATGATTCCTCAGGTCACTACGACCACCATTAGCTTCATGCCATGTATTGTTATATTTTTCTTGATATATTTTCCAAAGCTCTCCTTCAGCCTGCCTTTGTTTCATATGCTTGCTGTCTCTGGGTTTTGGTTGTGCCTTTATCACTGTTAACATAGGAATTATAGATTAACATTTATATAGTCTCAATGCAACCCAGAGCATGGGAGTTATATAAAAGCCTGGACATTCAGAGCATTAATTAATATATTGGGATATTTTCTGTATATCTTGATTTATTTCATGTTTATCATTATATAAAATCTTTGTATATGGTAAGTTTATGTTTTAATTGGAGTCTAGGGTGCATTAGTATTCTGGTAGGATCTTATCAAGATATTTTCTGTATATCTTGATTTATTTCATGTTTATTGCTAATTAATATTTAATAGTTATATACTTTTCTTCCATTTCTTCTTTAAGTTTAGTTTTTCTTTTTCTTTTTCATACTTGTTTGTAGCTTGGAAACGTATAGGGTCGAGCGCTGCCCCCGCACCCGCAGAATACCCGTTGGGTACTTACTGTCGAACTTGCAAGTGGCTATATACTCATAACCCCAGTTTTTTTCCGAGTATGGTGAAAAAAGCAAAATAAAAAGTTTATAGCATTTCATTTTACGTTTTATTCTGGAATTTTTAGCCTTTCACGATTCTTCTAACTTGTAAGAAAAGTATAGGCCTACCATACCGTTCGGAATCCATTGTTAACACAAATAATTTTTTCTTAGATAATAATCCATATCCAGCACTTTAGCTTTGAAAGCAGAAAGAGGCTTTAGCAAGATTCAGCTTGATATACAGTTTCGTCTAATGCATATTAATCACAGTTTAGCAGAAAGCCTCTTGATCTTCATAATCCAAGGGTAGTCCTTAGATTTGTAGGGCTCCGATCAGGCCTCCTTGGTCCAAGAGGGACTCCTGGCCCGAGGAAACTCCAAAGAGGGTTGGTTACCGACGAGCGTTGGTCAACGTGTTATATCCTAAGGGGAATATGATGTAATTCGGGGAGGGGTAATGAATAGTTTTGTGTACCTTGGTAGAAATGTGGTGTAGTTTATATAGGAGTATGTTGTTGCCCTAGTTCATTGTGGTGATAGGCTAGGTGATTTCTTATGAACTTGGTCTTGGATCTTGTATTGTTTGATCTTCTTTGTGCCGAATCCCAGTAGGCACCATATTATGACATCACAATCCCCAATTTTCAATGTATATATTGAAAAATTTGGGAAACTTCATCTTGTGCGGAGATTTTTTAGGACTTGTCATGGCCTCAATACATATCTTTTCCCCAGTTCAAAAGTGAAGGACAAAATTCTTAGATTATGTTTAGTGTTCGTGAGAGTTTTCTTTGATTTTCTTTTTTTCGCCTTGAAGTGCAATGATTATAATCTTTGGACTGCATCTAGGAATCGTTTACTTTTTGTTTAGATTTCTTCTTCATTACTTTGATTCAACACAAAGAAGATGAAACCAATTGAGATACAAAGGTCCAATTCTACCAAGCAACACCCGTTTTCAACATGGAATCACCTATCCCACCACCAAGGCTGATGCCCATCAATGAACTAGGGCAACACCGTATGCCTATATATACTACTCATTACTTCAAAGGTCACAACACAATCCATTATCCTCTGCAATTACTCTATATTCTCCTTCGGGTACATCACATTAGGCATCTTTTTCTCAGCAGTTTCACCTACCCCTTTTCTAGGTCTCCTGAAACTTCCTACGGGGACCGTAGACATGGCACGAAATGAATGAAAGAGACAAAAAAAGAGTTGAATTCACTCAGTCCTGGACTAAGCTCTCTGGTAAATTAACCCTTTTGCATGCATGTCTTTCCTTGGACCAAGGCGAATTGTTCTGGATCCGACTAGTCTGAGGACTACCCCTGGATTATTACATAAGGATTGAGAGGCTGTCTTCTCAGATATATCCTTTTGGTCTCTTAATTTCACTTCATCAGATCCTATTTAAAAATGTATCAATGTCCAAGGAATAGTTGTAAGCTGGGCCCAGATTTTTGTAAGGATGTTCAAGAAAAAGAGGATGAAGCGACAAAGACCAACAATGTTCTACATGTTTTATCTATCTAACAACACACGTAGGATGCTTGATTAAAATGTCATAATTAAGGTTTCAGAAGCAAGGAGGGCTAATAACAATGCATGTAGAAGATCCTACTTTTGCTAAAGTTAAGAAGTGGACAGGGGTGAAAAGAGTGTCGGCCGAATGCCTGTGCTAAAATAAAAGCATCTAAAACATCCATGTCAGGATGACTTATATATACTATTACTACCTATTAGAGAAGCTTTGATGGCGCACAACTATGGAATAGCATGAAATACTAAGCTCATACAAACATAGCTATAAGCTTTATATTTTACAAGTTAAATGACAACGGAGTATAAACATGTAATTCTACCAACATATATTACAGTTTTACATCATTTTTATGTTCTAATTCCATGGGTGTTTCACTATCATGGAAAACATCAATGACATTATGACAACCAGGGTAACATGATTTGTGCGTAGACTGGAATGGGGATGCGATGTGCAATTCGATCCACATGAAGAATCCGGTTCTCCAGTGAATCCCATTGCCCTAATTCGTTAATTTCAGGAACGTGATTCACCACTAGATGTAACTTGATTCACTAATTTAAGGAACATGATTTGCCATGTGTAGATATATGTATATGTTTTAACCTTTTTTTGAATAAAAAATTATTTTCTTTCTATATCTTGATATATCAATTTCTCCTAAAAAATATCATGTGCTGCTCTTCTGTTCTATTTCTAAACCTTGAAAAAAATTCTCCTCCTTGGTTGTTTCCCTCCCTTTCTTTCACCATTTGGCTTCCCCTGCTGCCGCACGCAATTCGGTGCGCAAATGAACCACATTCTTGAACATGTGCTCCGTAATGCCGGGGGGTGGGGGTGGTAAGTGAATCATGTGACCCTGATGACCACAGATTTTCAAGCAAAAGTGAGCATGGAAGTAAGATGGGGGTGAAAGAGTAGTTATTTCCACCGTATAGTATTTTTAACCTTTCCATCATTTCTGTCTTATGTTTTTTACTTCACATATTGTTGATCTTCTTCATTTTATATGTACTAGATATTAACATAATGTAGCAGCATTAGTTCTTTTAGATGCAATTTGATATGCATCAATATTTATTTTAAGTATGCCATATAATGCCATTTTTATCAACCTTAAGTTTTTCTATAATTGGCTTTCGAATCATGTACATGGAGTATACATTATTGCTCCAAGGCCCCAGCAGTCGAGTTCTTTTTTGGATAGCTGTGCTCCTCTCTCATGATGTGAGAGGTCACATATCTTTGTGCTTGAGCTGGTTTGCGAATGTAGTTTATCCTTCTGTTGTAGTCTTTGTGATTGTTGAAAATGCTACTTCGATCTAGACATTTGATTTTCGAGCAATCTTGTTGTTTATCTGTTGATGTGCATCTGTAATGATGGCTGGAAATTTAGATTTCTGCTGTTGAATCATGTGCTATTCATTTCCAAATTCCAACAATGACGTCATATATCATGTAAAAGCGCAACTCAGGTTTAATGATTAGTTTTATTGACAAAAGTATTACATACAGATAAACCTTATGTTAGGAGACATTCCGGATTTGCTTGACCTCATATGGTCGTGGATATCACCTGCTGAAAATGATGAAAATATATTCAGGTTAGTTACTTTTCTCATATATTTACTCGGTTTCTTTGCATGTCTAAATCGATTTCCTTTTATTGTGCCTTTTATTATAAATAAATTTTATTAGTTTGTGGGCCAAAATGTTCCCTGAGTATTGATAATCTTGTCTTGAGATTACTCTTCTCCCGTTTTTCCCGAAATGAATGTAACATAGTGTAAAAAGGCTTTAAACACACACTTGACTAAATTAACAAAACATTTATTTCGGCACAATAAAGTTCTTGTTTTCTTTTTCCAGATTAATAGTGAGTTTGTTCAAAAAAGGGTAAACATAGTTCATGTTATAATTTGGGTGAATAAATAAGCAAAAGTGTCTATCCATTTTAAAATTCAAGCTCAAATACGCTATCTCATTAATAATTTAGATTAAAATATGCGACCAACTTCTGATAGTTCGGAATGTGGTCGTGTAGTTAAGGATATCTAGTAGTTTGGCAAATGTTATGGGGGTTGCAACTGGGTTGCAACTAAATAAAATTGATAGATAATCAGTTGTTTGGATTGGGGTTCTTCCCTGGCTACATTGTTCATTGTTATCTCCCTTTCCACTATCTGCTTGGCGTAATTTCTACTTTAAATGCAAACTTTGTAATAATATTTCTGGAAAATGAAAATGGTGTGATGGAAGTATCAGATTTGCACACAAGCAAAGGTTATTGTTTGCTCCTTACTAATGAATAAAACTTAAAGAATATTAAAAAAAATTGAAAATTAATAATTTTAACATTAAGGATTTTTTTTCTCTGTGAGTTAAGATAGTGGTTTAAGTTTTTGCACTATATGTGATCTATTTCTCTGAGTTTTCACTAAAAACTGGATCAACTCACTGTATTCTTTTTGTGCACCTTTCTTGAGGCCACGGGCTGTAAATTAGAGTCGGACTTAGTGAAATAGTGCAATACATAAAACAAATGTAGAAATCACTGGGGCTCGGGTATTGATTAAGATATGAAGGAGACTCTCTTCTTTTGATAATAGAGCACTTGGTTTTTTTTTTTCTTTTCATTTTTTTTAATTTGGGTTTAGCAGAATGGCACTCGACTACATTATTCATAAATCAAGACTTAACAGTCATTAAATTGATAGTCAATGGTGAAGCAATTGCCAGAGGTAAGCGGAGCAGTGGATGATAAAGGGAGATGTGAGTCATTTTGGTTGGTGGATTATGACATGCAGCCTTGAATGCCAGTTTCCATTTACATTAGACATGAAAAGATTTATTAGAAGAAATGAAGAATTATAGCCTAAACCAACACAATTATTTTTCTCGTAAATTAAATACAATAATCCCAATCTTTTAGTTTGGAAACCCATGCATATCAAGTTTCTGAACATGCAACATTCTGTCAGGTCTCATGGTGACCCACAGATGATGCGCTTTGGTGCACATTTGGTGCTGGTGTTAAGATACTTACTTGCGGACCAAATGAAGGATAATTTCCGCGAGAAGATAATGAAAGTTGGTGACTTCATTATTCATATGTAAGTGATTATTTTATTTTATTGGTGCGTCATGTAATATCGCTTAACCTTTCTCTTCTATATTTTTGAGAGCAACTTTGAAATTTATGGGCATGGATGATCAATAGTTGGCGTTATTGCAAGTTCTTTTTGTATTTTGATGAAAGCCTGAGGACCAACGTATTATTGTATCATACTTTCATTGTGCCGTTTACATTGCTTCTTTTTTAACATTATCGTCATTCTAAAGCACTTCTTATTCCACACAACAATTGGTCTCTCCTTTTGACTTTACAACAATCAATGTCGACAGTGTTATTACTATATTTTCCAGGGTGATATAATAGGCACTGTATCTGTACATCAGTTTCGGGTAATTCCACAGTGGTCTTTTTAAAAACTTGTCATATACTCATATTGTCTTGCTCAAGGAAAAGAGAGAGTAAAAGAAAACTACCTTTGGGCTTGGAAAAGCATTTTATACAGTGATTCGTGACAGAATATATGCTATTTTTATGTATTGCATCAATGTTCATGTTTCTTTGCCATAAGAAATTAATTCTGGGCACTAGGGCGCTAACTACTGTCTATAGTAGATTTATATTTAACTGCTGCATTAGAGAATCATTTTTGATAAAAAAATTAAACCCTTGGATGCTGATAAATACTGGAAGCTTTACATCTTGTAGTAAACGGAATTGTGGAATTCATGGCTCAGATTGTGTGTAGCATTTTTTATATTTTAATATTGATTAATATCCAGAGTTTCTATGTTGCTTTATTAAGCTTGAAGTATGTTTTTTATAGAAATGCATCTCAGCTTGTAAGAGGCCTCCCCTCCAGCCATTAGGTTGGGATTTGAATGACTAAAGAGGGAAACTGGGGAGCCACTATCGATCCTCCTGTGCAATTGCATCAAATAAAAAACTGTAAAAAGGAAAACATTGTTTGTCCAGAAATAATTAACCTATAATTTTTAAAGAGATGTTAGCAGTTTTCGTTGGAGTGCAGTGAGCTTCTACCTGTTGCATGCACTCGAATTTGGCTACCACAGCAACATTGCTTATAAATTATTAATCCGTCCTCATTTGCTATTCAATTTCAGGTATGCAATGTACCTCTTTACTGAGCAGCATGAGGAATTGGTCGGCATCTATGCTTCTCAGCTAGCTCATCATCGCTGCATTGATTTATTTGTTCATATGATGGAGTTGAGGCTGAATAGCAGGTCTTTACATGTATCTTTTAACAATTTTCCATACAGTTAATATTAGATTTCTTTCATATAATGGCGCTCCCATTATCATAAGCATTTGGACATTATGGAATTTGCTGCAGTTTGTCTGATCTTTTGTGGCGTGGTTGTTGTTCTTTTTTCTCCCAGCGTGCACACATTCACTCATTAGAATACTACTTTGAGAAGAATATGCTTATCACTGAGCTGTTAACAATGAGATTTTTTTAATGTAGGAAAAAAATCTAAAATTTTGAGCCCATATAAACTAGTTTGTTTCCCCGTGGTTTACCTTTTATCCTACAGTGTGCATGTCAGATACAAGATCTTTCTTTCTGCTATTGAGTATCTACCATATTCTCCGGAAGACAATTCGAAAGGCAGTTTTGAAGAAATTATTGAGAGGTACGAGTCATATTCTTTAATTGCAGCAAACAAGCTTGCGAAGCATTATATATTAGAATTGCTAAACTTTTCCTTCTTCAGAGTCTTGTCAAGATCTAGAGAAATTAGCGTTGGGAAACATGACAAGTCATCTGACGTTGCAGAGCAACACCGCTTGCAGAGTTTACAGAAAGCAATGGTCATTCAATGGCTTTGCTTTACACCTCCTTCTACCATCAATGACGCCACAACTGTTACCACGAAACTTGTACTTCGTGCATTAATGCACAGGTGAGAACTTTACTTCATCTGTTTAGAAGTTCATTCTGCATCTGATACTGGGTATTTGTTTTTCATTACGTTTGAATCCTCATTCTTGTTCTGCAGACACTTCTTCCATTCTTTTTTTATACTATATTAATGTTTATTCACTTTCTCTGGAAATGAATTTGATGTTCTACCTTCACACTAAATTCAAGTTGAATCATTGGTGGTTAGGTACTTGCGTTCTACTTTTATTAATTTTAGGAAGTGTAATTACACCTAGATCGATGTACAAAAACCCTTTGTGGAGGAAGCCCCTCCACTCTCCGTTACCTTAATTTTTATATTCTGAAATCTGACAAAGAATAATTTCCTGAACTTTCTTGTAAGATCCTAATAATCCTATTTGTCTCCCAGAAAATAAGAGAAGGAAACACGAGTGAAGGAAAATTAAATTTCCTTCTACTTTTTTAAAGTTGATTTTCTGGAGGATAAAGGTTTTCCTATTTTACTTTGTTGGGCATCACCTATAGTTTCCAGGATGTTGCCTGGAGGCCCAGTAAGTTGGCCACGATTATTTTTTAACTGTACAATGAAATTGCAATCCAGAAGACACTTACTTCCCCATTTGAATTGAATCTATTTAATTCTATATTGAAATTTCATTAAAAGTTCGCAATTTTCAAATTTGTTCTCAGAGCAATTATATAGGAAAAAAGGAAAGATGTTTATACTCTAGTATTATCAATAGCGGCTGTAGTGACCTATAGTGGGGCCCAATAAGATCCCATAGCAGATATGGGGCAGCCATTTAGAAATCGCGAAAAGCACTGGTGCAAATGAGACAGAGCCAATGAGTAGATCCAGTTAGTTTTTGAACTTTCAGCATGTTTTATCACCTCCCTTTTCTGAGGAGTTCCTTGACGAACCCTAAATTATTTTGTTGTGACTACTTACGATCAATATCTTTTTTACTCTGAATGTCTTGAATATTTTACTAAATTCTTTTACTGTTCTGAGCATTTGTATTTCTGAACAACAAATCTTCAACTCCTATATAGTTTTCACTGTACTGGTCATCCCTCTATCATTTTTGTGCTGGTCAGTACACTATGCCATCCGTATAGATCATGCTGTTTTTCTTTTGGTTGAATAGATAAGTGTTTTTACCACTTGATGACTAGGGGAGAAGTCGCTCCTTGAATAAGTTTGACCTTTTTATTTAGTTCAACTAGAATTCCCATATTCTCCACCAGTTCCATTACTTTCAAGAATTCTATTTTCCAAACAAATCAAAACTTTCCCTTATTTTTCTTCCATCCCCCGTTTTCTGGGAAAGTAAACAGAGACGGACTGTAAAAATTAGGAACATTTTTGTACTGTGTTCAGAAATATTTTTGTACTGTGTTCAGAAATATTTTTCTCAGTAATGATATCTTACTTGATAAAAATAATAATAATATCAGCCCTTCTGATCATGCTTCTAAATAGTATTTCAGGCTATGTAGTACAAATACATCTGTGGGGTGAACGTATCCATATCCTTACGTCCCGGAAACGTATTTTCTCGAACATATCTTGCCTTTGAAATATATTTAACAAATAACAACAGTGTATCGAACAAATACACGTCATCATGATAAGTGGAAAGGAGTCCATTTTTATCCGTTCCATAGTTTTTTTTTTTTAATTTCTTATTAGAAGCAAGATTCCCAAAGTTCACTTAGTTCTTTAGGGTTGGAGAGCAAAGAGAAAAAAAAAGGATATACAAGAACTATTTGCAGAAGAAAGAATCCTAAATATATAGAAATTTGATCTTGGTTTATATTCATCACATCTGTTATAATTTTGACATATTATATGTTAAAAATTATGAAAACTCAATGCATCCGTATCCTGTTTTTTAGGACTTTTAAGTTTCCACGTATCCTTCTCGTACAGGTATCAGTATCCTTATCATTGCTTCCATTTTTAGAATAGAAACTTTAGTTGTATGCATTGCATTCTGTCTTGAAGAGGCAAGGATAGCTTATACTGTTTTGTTCTTTATTCATAGTCGAGACCGTGCCTAGGACATGGTGTTTTGCTATTTGCATTATTTACCCAGTCATTGTAATGGGTGTTGATCAACTTCTTTTTGTTATTGTTATAGCAACATACTGTTTCGGGAGTTTGCTCTCATATCAATGTGGAGAGTGGCTGCAGTACCCACTGGCGCTCACACAGTGCTTAGTTTACTTGCGGAGCCTCTGAATCATTTGACTGCGGAGGATATTGAGGTGTCTGAGAATTTGAGGGAGTTCCAAGACTGGGTATGTGTTTCGAAGTCGATCTAATTTTATTTGATGAAACAGTGACTGCTACCACTGACTCGTATACTCTGTTGTAACCATACAGAGTGAATACTTCTCTTGCGATGCAAAATATCGCAATTGGTTAAAACTTGATCTAGAAAATGCAGAGATTTCAGAGAGTGAACTTTCACGCGATGAAATAGAGAGGGCAGTTACAGCAGCTTCTGAAGCTCTTGCGTCTTCATTGGCTTTACTGGAACGTAAGTTCTGTTCATTGTACTCAAACTTCTCGAAATTCAGATCAGTGCAATCAATTTCTCTAAATGGAGATTGTATGTTCCGGTCAGTAGGTTTGATTGTGAATGCAACTCATCATTAATTTTAATGATCTAGGAAAAGAAAACCCCTGGCTAGTCCCAACTCAAGATCATGTGCATGAATTCTCAGAACCTGAATACTTGGAAGTGCATGCTACAGCCATGCTGTGTCTACCTTCTGGAGAGTGCTTGAGTCCAGATGCGACCCTGTGCACAGCATTGACAGGTGCCCTCTATTCATCAGTGAGCGAGGAAGATGTGCTACACCGTGAATTAATGGTAAAGCTCGTGTATTTACATTTTTGCAACAAAACAATATGTACCTGATCTGAACACCGATGGCATGTGTAATCATGCTGGTGTTAGTTGGTTTTGATACTTATTTACTTTATGTTTCTTCTTTTGCTTTCTATTTTGGTATTATCTCTTTTTTAAGCTTCCAAATTGCTGATAGTCTCAGATCTAAATAGCGTTGTAAATAATCGACCAATCATCAATCACTTCTGTACTAGTTTTGTGTGTTTCTGCTTGATAATTACTTGCCAGTTTTTGCATCTACTAACCAAATCTTCATCCTTGTTTGCACCCGTCCCATTAACTTGTTCGGAGAAACATATGCTATGAGTTACAGACTTGCAGTATCTCGATATTTTGTATCTGCTGTCTGTTTGTTGTATCTATTTGACAGTTAATCCTTTCTATCCTCTGTGGGCAGATAAATGTTTCCATCTCTCCAAGGGACAATTACTGCATTGAAGTTGTTACACGCTGCTTGGCAGTGGAGGGTGATGGCATTGGACAACATGAGCTCAACGATGGTGGTATCCTTGCCACTGTCATGGCTGCTGGCTTCAAAGGCATGTACTTTCTCGTAGCTACTGTCTTTATTTGTTATGAATACGCATTTGGTCGAATTTATCATATAGTATTGTGATGAAGTGAGGTGACTTGGAACCAACCAGTCTATTGGTGAAACACCCAGATTATGTCTCCTCCCAAACACAAAAACACCCTAATTTTCCATCTTTAGCCTTGCACGGGACTTGTAGTATCAATTCTCTGTGCACCTTACGATAATCATACCTTCTGTTTCAGGGGAGCTTTCACGATTTCAAGCTGGAGTAACAATGGAGATCTCGCGCTTGGATGCTTGGTATTCTGGAGCTGATGGTTCTCCAGATGCCCCTGCAACATATATTGTCCGCGGCCTTTGTCGCAGGTGTTGTATCCCAGAAATGTTTCTCCGGTGTATGCAGGTAATTTTCAAGCCGTACCTTTGTGTACGGTCTATGATGAGTGGCGACATATTTAGTTTTTCTCATGTTTGAGAAAGGCCCCCCTTCCCTCCTTGGTACAAATGATCTGTCTACTGTGCTCATCTGTAGGTTTCTGTTTCACTAATGGAATATGGTGACCAGCCCGAGAATCATCACAAGTTAATTGAGTTAGTTACCTCCCCTGAATCTGATTTTCTGCATTTGTTCAGCCAGCCACAGTTACAGGTAACTTTATGCTGTGTCATATGTATGAACATTTAATAAATTTTATTTTGAGGTGTTCACAACATTCCTTGTATGCTATCTGACTATCTGAGTTGCGTGTTTAGTATCACTGGATGTCTGTCCTGGGGCCAGATTTGGTAACTTATTTAATAAACAAGAATATTGCTGCATGGACATTGTCTACTTATTCTTTATCCAAAACAATGTTGGTTTTTACTCTTTACTGCCATGTGAACTCGACCCGACTTAAATTTGACATTTCTACTTGGTTGAGGGATTGAAATGTCCTGAACAATATCTTGAATACATTAGTCACATTATTGTGAAATATCTATCATATAAGAAACTCCTTTTGAGTTATGCCATTTATAATGCACACAAAACACTGAACTAAATTTGCATCACACTACCTATGTAATTACTAAAGGTGTCACATAACATGCTTGCTTTCTCTGATGAGAACCTAATGCGCAGCTTATAAGATTAATGCAAACCTGAAAATTGTTGCCAGTGTGATATTCCTAGACGAGTGGCAACTAAGCAAGCTATCTCGTGGAGGATCCATACTAGTAGTGGTTCCTATGAGCTATACATTACCATGTGAAGTTTGCTTGTTAGAGTCAAAGGACCTTTTCAATTGAGTTTCTTGTCATGGCCTCAGCTGACACATTTTGAAAATAGTATATCTACATCATGAGAAACTCCCACTGAGTTATGCCATTTGCAATGCACACACCATGCTGTGAACTAAATTTATGTTACACTCTACGTATATAGTCACTGAAGGTGTCAAATAACATGTGTCTTCTCTGATGAGAACCTAATGTGTAGCTTATAAGATTAATGCAAACCTGAAAGATGTTTGCCAGTGGCAACTAATAAGCAAGCTATTTCGTGGAGGCTCCATAGTAGTAGTGGTTCCTATTAGCTATACGTTACTAAGTGAGGTCTGCTTGCTAGAGTCAATCCATGCAAATCGAAGGACCATTCTGATTAAGTTTTTTGTGGCCTCTGCTGACACATTTCGAAGATAGTAGTTACAAAATTGAAACGACCCTAGGCAATAGTAGTTACCATTATCACTTAGTACTACTGGTCTCTTTCCTTTCTCCTGCCGTGAGTTGCAGCATGATACCATTATCATGCTGACCCTGGTCATTCCAACATTTGCTTTCATGATTAACTTCTAGTAAGAAAGGCAATGAAACTTGACGGTGTACTGATTGGCATGCTTATTATTACCATTATATGCAGGAGCTACTGTTGTTCGAGAGAGACTACTCATTGTATAAGATGGACCTTGAGGACGTGCCAGATTCTTGATATGTGAAGTGTCCAGTAATATGGTATCAAATTGAGTACGGCATTTCTTTTAGCGGACCAGTTACTGGAAACAGACAAAACAGGAAGAACCAGTATCATGATTGGACTGACCCCTCTCCCTGCCTCTTGCTGTGCCAAGAATGATAGCAGTAAATTCTTGTTTAATTCGTGTCAACAGAAAGAAAAAAATCGGCATAAACTTTTGATAATTTATGCCGAAGTTTTAGTTGGCATTGTTTTGCAGCTTCAATGTATTCTAGGACATGGCAATCTTATTCAGTTAAATACGTCTGAGTTACAGTTTTATATTGTCATACTAGTTTTTGTGTGTCGTTGATACTTCCGTTCCTGTATTGCTTTTGAATTTCAACAACAAAATTACAAAGCACTCACAGAAAACAATTTTATCAAGTCGCTTTGATAATTGTCGTTCGGAGTTAGGCTTGTAAATGGTTGCTACCTTCCTCGTACCCCTGGCATGTGTGGAGGCCAAGTGGGTAGACCGTAGACACCAATTAGACAAGGAGGTATTGTACTCCATACTACCGTATCCGTTGTTTATCGAGCAGTTCTGTAAGAGACCATCAATCAGAGATAGGATAGGATGAACAATGTTTATAACGAATGGGTAATGTATGTCCCATTGTATTTTAAATACATGATGTTTGTAGACTATAGTCAAATAAGTGATGTTAATCAATTTTCTTGAATAAGATCGTAGTATTTGAATAATTAGGGGAACAGCACAACAATTTTGAATCTTACTTCAACTATCATGTGCATATTGTTGCTAAACAGATGAATATTTACGGAGGGTTACAGAAGATAAACTTGCTGTAAGTAGCATAACAATACTGATTGGACAAATGAAGATTTCTGTCTGCAAATCAACAATTATGAAGCAAAAAAAGTGAAAAAGCAACACGGGAAAGCCATTAGAAAAGAGGAAACAGCTTTGCTTAACGACAATTAAAAGTGTTAAAATTAACATCAACAAACAAAGTGATGGCAAATTTTACTATTATTGTGGTTCAAGATAACCTCAATTATTATGTCCCATAATGCAATTGAAGTTAATTATGAAACTACTAGTTGGCTTGCAATAAATTAACAATTCATGTCCGGAATTTTTTGTTACATATTCTGCATATAGGGGTGGGGCTCGGGTGATTTTAAATTAAATTAGATTCAAAATAGGCAAGATGGACACAATTAGAACATTTAAATCCTTGTCTAATGTAACCATGAACCACCTAGCCACGATGGAAATCTCAAGATTTAAAGATGCGAAGGGACCGTCGTTTCATCTTTTGTCCTAGTGCGGTTTTGTATGTTTGGGATGTAGCCCCGTCTTGATTACAAATTTTAACGGATTTGATCTATGTTTATGCCTCTGTGTATTCATAATTATGAATTATTTCGTCTTTATTTCAATTATGAGGAGCTAAATATCTCCAGAACTCGATAGTTATGTGATGGTTATGCAGATTCGAATCTAAGGTTTATTTGATGAATCTCTATTAAGAAAATGGAAGGAAAAAAAATCGTGGTGCTGTAATAAAAGGCTATGA
>JAYMSR010000141.1:0-19420 GCA_036897825.1 Plantago rigida
ATATATATAAATACCAAGTGGAAAAGGAATATAACAAGTTGGCGGGTGATGTAATAGGCCATTTTTCCACGTAGACAATACGTGTTTAACCTTGAAGGATCATGCGTTACGTAATTAAACCATTCTCTAAATTCCATGGATGGTTCACACACCCAAACTGTTCGATAATATAGCTAGCAATGAACCATAGCTTAAAATGACACTAACTCAGTTCGAAAAATTATAGAAGATCTTGATATTTCAGTTCATAATACAATTGAAATCACTAAAATGCTTTCAAATGCTTAAAGATACTTTAGATAGTCATAATTTCTTAAAGATACTGAAACTGTGAACCATTATAATTTCTCAAGAATGCTAAATATATTGTGAAGCCAAGAATTTAATCCAGGATACTTGCTCTACTTGAGGATGAATTTGAAACAAGCGAAAGCCTTAAATTCTAGTAAAAAGTTAGATCTTAATTCCCTTCAAAGACTTATCACATAAGTAAATATAAGATCAAGTATTCTGAGGAGACTTATTTTCCAAAACAATAAGAAGACAACATGATATTAATATAAATCGGGTAAGTATGTCAAACATTTGAGATGGGAGGTCTAATTTTACTCATGTTGATAAAACACACACTTTCAAAGAAATTTGAAAAAAAACTAAAAATTAAACTATTGATATATCACATAGCAAAATTATTAGCAATGATATGATCTGGTACAAGAACAGTTGAGTTTTAAAGGTGTCACATGATTAATAAAACCAATCATAATGGATTATTGAAAAATTAGGTGAGTGGAAAATCACACCCTGTAAAGCAAGATTCCTTCAAAGCATATTATCCCTGCCTAATAGAAAAGCCTTAAGCATCATTATCAACACATCATCATACTGGAATACAAATCTTGGCTTCATATGGAACTGAGTCATAAACAATCGCAGAACCCTATTAGATTACCACAAGTCAGTCTTATTTGGCACTGGCAAATCTAGTATCCAAAGAATCCATGGCAACATTTTCACCCAAATGCGCATGCTTAGATGCAAAGATAGGGTGAGAAACGAAGCTATTAGTTCTAAACTAGGTATACACGGGACACCACTACACTTGAGGAGGCGACACAAGAATTTGTTATGCCATACACGATGCAGGACTATAGAATATGGACAGGTGCTTTGAATGAAATCAGCGGACTTAGGAACTCATCGAAATGAATCAGCTACGACATGAAGTTTTGGATGTTAAGAAATTAACGAAGGTCATATAAAAGATCAAATAACGTACATATATATAGAAGACAGATGTTTTTATTTTATGATGATAACTGCGTCTTACCAACTGACCTGCACTTCTTTGACAGGAAACCAATGCTTGCATTCACAATTCACCGTACTCTGAGTGAAAAAAATGATGAACATAGTAAAATCACAAATGGTTTTCAGAAGACAAAAAGTTAAGAACTACTACTACTTTTTTCAAAATCTGGCGCTTAGTAATTGTTTGAACCAGTGTCAATCAGTAATAATTGCCATAATATATCAAATTGATTAATATCATTGTAGGCAGCAACTTGGGCATGTGACTGATCACACTCTTGGTCCCTTGCCAATCTCTAGCCAACCCACAAAATAATACCACAAGTGAAGTGGCATTTTGGCTGCTTTAGCTGGCTGCTTCTTTTACCAAATGTTTCAATCACGACATTATTATTGCATACTATCTACAGCATATATCGATCACACTTTAAAAAGCTCTTTGGTTATGATCTAAAACTTTCAAGAAAGCATAGAAGAATAAGAAATATACCTCTCAGATCCATATTCAGTAGTCTGTTTGATTCTAGCTGCTGATGACAGATGGCAACAGTAGCAGATACTCCAGTACCAATATGTGAAACTGTAAGTTCATCATCTTCATGATCCATGGTTAAGAACTGTTCGAGCTATTTAAATAACCTGTTTGCATCTTTTGCAAGTCATATAGCGTAGTTGAAAGTTGAAACATGTCCATGTTGCATAAGTTTTACTAGATCATATGAATTCGATAAAATGGAACCGTATGCACTGAGCGCTCCCGGCTCTGCAGGATAGGGGCAGTGGGTGTATATATACACGGCTGTTTTTCTAATTCACGACCTACAGGTCACCAATTAAACTACTTACTGTTGCACCAAGGCTCACCCTCTGATCATATGAATGGGATGTTATCTTGAGATTAGTCATATATAAGCAATATACGGAAGAGAAAAGCATGCATGGATTAGGATTTAGAAGATGATTATTTAGATATAAGCTACTGTATCATGATGAACATCACCTGTGTTTGCATCTGATTGTAAAGTTCTTGAAGTCTGAGGACACCTCTGATTTAACTTTTAAGATTTTCAGTACACCACTTTGCCTTATCAATTATCATGATCTCTAACTACGGAATTCTACCTGAAAAATGCTTCCAGAGGATTAATCCAATGAGATATATTTACCACTATGTATTGATTAGTTCTAGTTTCATTACTGCAAACAACAAATGCATAAAGATGACAAGCACCTGAATATGTTAAAGGGAACAATTTGTAGTTCATAGAATCATAGCCAAATGATCCCATAATCATGGTGATATTGCTCCAAATCAAGAAGTGGAAAAGTTCACTTCACAAGAAATTCTACTCAGAGCCAATTATCCAATCTCATGCACATGGCGAATAGTATATCATCATATCAATTATGAAAGTTTAATAACCAAGACAAGTAAAGGGATATGAAATATTTAAAACAAGAAAATAGCGAGCACAGATATTTGAAAGCAAAAGGTACATTAGTGTATGGGTAAATTTCATCTGATACCAGGTTGTTGTTGTTTTGGTTATGGACCTGCAAATGTTACTCTTCCAGCATGAAAGTTCAGAATGTATTTATAATCTGTTTAAATTGACAAGTGATTTATCGATATCTATCTAGATAAAGGTTGAAAATGCAAAGGCAGGAGGTCAAGCTACAGATATCTTATTGAAGGAAGCAACAACAGATGACATACCCGATGATGCATCCAGAGTTAAATTGCAGGACGAATTTGAGGAAGAAATAATTTTATTGAAGGAAAAGATAGAGAAGCCAGTGGAATTCTTACAGACGGCTGTTGAGGATGTTAAAGAATCTGATTTAGGCCAAAACAAAGAATCTGATTTAGGCCAAATACAGAGTGATAAAACAGAGGAAAAAACAGCTGAAGCATTAGTCATAAGGGAAGAGACTCTTGCCGTTCAGGTAAGAACCACAAGCAATAGAAGTTTATTACTACCATAGAAATGTACTAACTTGCCCTGTTGACTAAAATCGTACACTGTTTCACTCTGCAGAACGTTGCAACTATCTCAAATGACGAACGTGAATACAATTCAAAGAGTGAAGCTGACGAACCACAAGTGAAGTATGAAGAGTGCTTTGAGAAGGAAAGTACAGAGTCACTAGCAAGTAGGGCTCTGGTAAAGGATGATATCATTCACGAGCTTAAGGTTGAAAATGAAGAAAATGCATTACTGGATGTAGAAGCCCAAAACGATATCAAGCCCTCAGAACATGCTTCTGAGGTAATTAGTGCAGCTGTTTCAAGTCAAGACATAGAAACAACAATTCCTCCTGAGCAGAACCTTTTAGAAGATTTATATAAACAAATGGATGACCAAAGAGAGGATAAAACAATGGAAATTGAAAAGGATAAAGCCCCGGAGGTACATGCGAAAATCATACTTTCCTCTGTCAATTATAATGTACTAATAAGCTGGTACATCTTTGAAAAATCAAATGCTAGAGCTTTAAAAACTGAAACGGGTGAACGATCTGTTCTACAAAACGTAAAGTAACATACAAAACGCTGAAGAAGCCATTTTGATATATTTTTTACTTCATAGTAAGATGCTTCACCAAATTGATCATAAATTTCTTTCTGAATATTACTTTGTCGAACAAGACTAACAAATAATTCTCTACTAGCAGAATTTACTGAACTTTTTATGCATCTTTCTGAAAGTGGTCCTGTTAATTATCCTTGCAGATAAAGGAGGGAAGCACGGAGCTAAAAGACCAAGCTACGGCTGTTTCACCCAGATGTCAAGAAGAAGAAAAAATCCAACCCAGCCAACTTTATGAGCTTTCTGTGAGAGAAGAAAGTAATTTTGATCCAGATCATGTGAAGGAAGGTATGCAAGGCAGTAAACAGACATTTGTCGGTGAGCAAATTTTAGGATCATCCAATGTTTCTTGTCAAGCCAATGAAAGCTTGATTGCTGAAACAACCACTGAAAGGCAAGTGGAAGTACCAAATAAATCTGAATCATCGGTAGAAATTGTTAAAAGTTGTAGCAATCCAACAGACACAGAGAGGACTGGAGAAAATTCATTCATCGAAGTTGAGGATTCTGAAACTAAACATGGAGAGTGCTTGGGGAAGGAAAATGATAATCAATCATTGGCTGAAGAAACAAAAAATGACATCGAAGATGATGCATCGAAAGCTAAACTTAAGGTCAAATTCGAGGAAGGAGTAACTTCATTGAAGGAAAAGATAGAAAAGCCAGTGGAATTGTTATATTCAGCCGTCGAGGATATTAGAGCATCTGTTTTAGGTCAAAGCGAGGAAACAGCGGATTCTGTTAATGACGGATGTCATCCTTCAGATCCACGTGATATACAAAGTAACAAAACAGATCAAATAACGGACAGTGCAGCTGTCTCAGAGGAAAAATCTCCTGAGGCTCATGTGAGTATCACACAAGTAAGATTTTATTACAATATAGATGAACTATAGTCTCTTCCATCGAACAGGTGTAACTTATCTTTATTGCTGAAGAAATTAAACTAAAATGACTTTTCAACTAACAGTGCCTGATGTTCCCCTCTGCAGAACGATTCATCGACTGTTTCAAAGGAGGAAAGTAAAAATAATCTAACGCCAGAAGGTGATGAGTCACAAGTGAAGCATGAAGAGTGCTTTGAGAAGGAAACCACAGAGAGTAAGGCTCCAGAAAAGAACGAAACCGTCCATGAGCTCAAAATTCAGAATGAAGAAGATACATTACTTACGGTAGAAGCAGAAACACAAAAGCATGTAGAATCCCTCCAAGATGCTACTGAGGAAATCTGTACAGCTGATTCAAGTCAAGACAGGGAGACAGAAGTTTTTGTGGATCAAAACCGAACAGCAGAATTTCACCTGGATGACCAAACAGAGGATAAAACAACAGACATGAAGGAGAAAGCTCTTGAGGTACATACCAAACTCAATACCCTCTGAATTATACTGCCACTATAAAACTTGGCACATTATGAAGAATAAAAAGTTGGTGTTTTGAAAGAAAAGAAAAATCACCTATAAAAAACATGAAACCAAATGCTAGGCTGTTTACTGTGTTGACTGTGATGATGAGGAAGCCATTTAAAAATATCCGCAACTCCAAAACCAGACCAGGTTTGTCAATCAGCACAACGGTAAATTATATGTGAACTTGAGAATATATTACCTTCTAGACTGGGAAGATCAATTTATGAATTGGCCAGCAGATGATATGTTTGGTCCAGCCTCTACCAGTGAACACATAATTAAACTACTTTCCAATCGGATCAGAAAATTCTTACTGGGAATTACCTGTTAAAATATGACTTGTGAATGTTTCTCATTCAGCATATTTTACTGAACTTGTGCATCTGCTGATCTGAAAGTGGTTGTATTAATTATCCTTCACAGGAAAAGGAGCAAAGTGCAGAGATAGAAGATAAAGCTACAAATGTGCCGCCCAGCAATATTCTTGAAGAAGATAAAATCCAAGTCTCTGACACGACAGAAAGTAATTTTGTTTCAGAACATGTGAAGGAAGAAAGTGAGATAGTGATAAATGACACAGAGACATCTTTCCTTGATAAAGATAAACTAGATGATCAAGCAGGAAAAAATAATGCCTCTGAAGAGAATTGCATGAAAGGGAGCCATAGAAATGCAGAAACAACCTCAGAGATGCAAGTGGGAATAGAAAATAAATCTGACCCATCAGGACAAAGTGTTGGAACTTGTAGCATACAGACAGCTACAGAGATAGTTAGAGAGAATTCATCTATCCAAGTAGATGACTTGATAACAAAAGATGATGAGTGCTTAGAGAACAAAACTGATAATTTATCATGGACAGGAGCAGCATCAGTTGGCATTGGAGGTGATGAATCGGAAGTTAAGCTTAAGGCTGGTATTGAGGAAGAAGCAACTCTGTTGAAGGAAAAGATCGAAAAGCCAGAGGAATTCTTGCATACAGCTGTCGAGGAAATTAAAACATCTGTTTTATGTCAAAGCAAAGAAATAATGAATTCTCTTGATGATGGAAGTTGTACTTCAGATTCACGAGATATCCAAAGTAACAAAACGGATGAAATAACAGCTATTTCAGAGGAAGAAACTCCTGAGATTAAGGTAAGAATCACACATACAGCAGCGCTTTATTACAAACTAAATTAACTAACTTGTCTCTTTCGTCTAACAAGTATGACTAAACTTCACTGACCCTAAAATGTCTGTTTCATTTAAAAGTGTGCTTTTTCATGCTGCAGGACATTTCACCAGTTTCAAAGGGGGAAAACAAAGATGATACAAAGCCAAAAGTTGACAAGTCACAAATGAAGCATGACGAGTCCTTAGAGAAGGAAATCACAGAGAGCAAGGCTTCAATAAAGGATGAGAAAAATACATTACACGAGATAGAAGCACAACCACAAAAGCAGGAAGAGGCCTTAAAAGATGCTTCTGGGGAAATCAGTACGGCTGTATCAAGTCAAGACAGGGAAACAATGTCACTTGAACAAAACCTTATTACAGATAGTCAACAACACCTGGATGACCAAACAGACGGTATCACAATTGATGTTGAGAAGGAGAAAGCTCTTCAGGTAAATACAAGTTTAACTTCCCTCTGTAAATTATCCGGTCACTATATAACTTGACAGAAAATAAAAGCTAGCACTTTAAAGGTTGTGCATGATCTGTAATCTGTTTTACGAACATGAAACCAGCACGCTAGATGCCCTACGTGGTTTGTTGTCTTGACTGGGATCATGAAGAAACCGTTTTGAAAGATTCATGAACTCATTTACCTTCCAGATTGTGAAGATCAATTTACAGAATTAGCCAACCGAGTTATATGTTGAGTCCAGTATTCTCATCAAGTGAATGCATTATAAAATTCTTTTCCACACTGATCAATCACAAAAGCTCCATCTAGGAATTCACTTCAAAGATGACTTGTGAATGACTCTCTTCAAGCAATATTTTACAGAACAGTTTATACATCTTGTGATTCTCAAAGTTGATGTATTGATTATCGTTACAGGAAAAGGAGGACAGCACAAAGATAGAAGATCAAGTTACAAACCTTTCAACCAGAGAACTTCCCAAAGAAGAGAACATCCAAGCCAATCAACTTTGTTGACATTAGTTTTGATTTAGAACATGTGAAGGAACATCTTGAAAGCAGTGAACAAACATTTGAGGGTGAGGAAATTTTAGGATCACGCGAGGTTTCATGTGTAGACATTGAAGTCTCACCAAACTCCAGTAAAGCTGCTGAAGAGCCAAGCGAGACAACGATAAATGACACCGAGATTTCGTTCCTTAACAAAGATAAAGTAGATGATCTACCACAAGAAAATATTTCAGAAGAGAATTGCATGAAAGGAAGCCAAGAAAGTGTCAAAACGAGCACAGAGAGGCAAGGGGAAGTAGAAAATGAATTTGAACCATCAGGTGTTGAAAGTTGCAGCAAACCAACAGCCACAGAGAAGATTGGAGAAAATTCATCCACCCAGATAGAGGACTCGGAAAAAAGCGACGATGAGTGCTTGGAGAAGAAAAATGATAATCTATCATTGACAAAAACAGTAAAAGACGACATTGAAGATGACGACTCAGAAGTTAAGCTTAAGGTCAAAATTGAGGACGGAATAACTTTTTTGAAGGATAAGATAGAAAGGCAGGTGGAATTCTTACATACAACTGTTGAGGATATTAAAGCTTCTGCTTTAGGTCAAAGCGAGGAATCACAGACCGACAAAATTGATGCAAGGACAGCTGTTGCAGCTGCTTCAGAGGAAGAATCTCATGTGGTTCAGGTAAGAGTCACACAGCAATAGAATTTATTACAAGATACACGATCTAACTTATCTCTTTCATCAAACAGGTGTAACTAAACTTTTTTTAAACTAACATATCCTTATCAAGTAAAAGTGTATGGTTTTCGCTTTGCAGAACATTTCAACAGTTTCAAAGGACAGTGAAGATAACATAAAGCCCAAATTTGATGAATCACAAATGAATCATGAAGAGTGCTTTGAGAAGGAAAGCACAGAGGCTAAGGCTTCAGTAAAGGATGAAGAAAATGCATTACTCACGGTAGAAGAAGCACAAACACAAAAGCACGAAGAGTTCTTGCAAGATTCTACCGGAGAAATCAGCACAACTGTTTCAAGTCAAGAGAGGGAAACTAAAATACTACTTGAACAAAACCTTACTGCAGATTGTCAACAATACCTGGAGGACCAAACAGACGATATTAGAATGGATGTCGTGAAGGATAAAGCCGTTGAGGTACATGTCCGTAAAACCTCTCACTATCTAACTTGGCAGAAAAATTAAAAGCTATTGTAAAGAAATGAACAATCTGTTTTGAGAACATGCATACCCTAGATGCTCTATAATGTTCGGTGCCTGACTGTGATCATGAAGAATACATTTTAAAATGTCCATGACTCCAATTCCAGATCACGTTTTTTTAACCGTCAGGGTAGCAAACAATGCCAACTTCAGAATATACTTACCTTGAAGATTGTGAGGATCAAGTCACAATTAGCCAACTGAGTTATATGTTTAGTCAAGTTTTCCTCGACAAGTGAATGCATAGTGAAATTCTTTTACGCACTGATCAATCCAAAAAAACTTTCTAGGAAATAGGAATTGCTCCACTTGTGAACTCTTCCATTGGTATTTTACGGGTTTTTTATCCATCTTCCAATTCTCAAAGTTGTATTAAATATCCTTACAGGAAAAGGATGAATGCACAGAGATAAAATATGAAGCTACAAATGTTTCAACAAGTGAACTTCCTAAAGAAGAGAAAATCCAAGCCGACCAACTTTGTGAGCTTTCTGATACAACGGAAAGTAATCTTGATTCAGAACATGCGCAGGAAAGTATTGAAAGCAGTGAACAAACATTAGAGTGTGAGCAGATTTTAGGTACACGAGAGGTTTCTCGTGAAGCCAATGAAGTCTTACCAAGATCCTGTATAGTTACTGAAGAGCCAGATGAGACAGCAATAAATGACACAGATATATCATTCCTGAAGATAGACGGTCCACCTCAAGAAAATATTACATCTGAAGAAAAAGGAAGCCAAGAAATTGCTGAAACAACCACAGAAAAGCAGGTGGGAGTACCAAGTAAGTCTGAACCAGCAGGAGAAAGTGTTGGAAGTTGTAGCAATCCAACAGCCACGGAAGAAACTGGTAAGAATCCTTCCGTCAAAATTGAGAACCCGGAAATGAAATATGATGACTGCTTCGAGAAAGAAAAGCATCTTTCATTGAGAGAAGCAACAAATGATGCAACTGAAGATGATGCATCAGAAGTTGATCTTAAGGTCACACTTGAGAATGAAATTACTTCATTGGAAGAAAAGTTGGAAAAAAAAGTGGAGTTCTTGCCTGCAATTGTCAAGGATGATAAAGCATCTGCTTTAGGTCAAAATGAGGTCAGAATCTTACAAATAATTTAGCATTACTGCATTACAAACTAACATGTCCTTCTTAAGTTAAAAAATGTAAAACCGATTATTAGAAAATATGAAACTGACATGTCATTTTCAACTAAAAGGCATACACTGTTTCACTCTGCAGAATGTGTCAACAGCTGTTTCAGAGGAAGGAAGTGAAGATAAATCAAAGAACGATGTTGATGAACCACAAATGAAGTATGAGGAGTGCTTTGAGAAGGAGAGCATAGAGTCATCTGCGTGTAAGGCTCCAGTAAAGGACGAAAGCATTCACGAGCTCAAAGTTGAGAATCAAGTAGATTTATTAACAAAGGCAGACTCACAAACGCATGCAGATTTCCAACAACACATGGACGGCCTAATAGATGACAAAATAGCAGATATTGTGAAGGAGGAGAAAGCTCTTAAGGTGCATGCATAACTCACTCATAAATTATACTGTCACTATCTAACCTCGCACATCTTCAAAACCTTAAGAGTTTTAAAACTGAATAGAAATGAGCAATCTCTTTACTGCGATCATGAACAAGCCGATTTGGAATATTTTATACCTACGAATTACATGTCCAAGATGACATGCAAATGTTTCCCCTCCAGCAAAAACTTACAGACTTATGCATCTAGGGATTTTTGAAGTGGTTATAACTGTTGTACTAATTATCCTTACAGGCAAAGGAGGAGTGCACAGAAAAAGAAGATCAAACCCAAAATGTTTTGGCCAATGAACATTCCAAAGAAAAAATAATCCAAACAGACCAACTTCATGAGCTTTCAGAATCCACCAAAAGTAGTTCTGATCTAGAACATGTGAGAAAAGTTCTTGAAATCAATGAAGAAATATTTGAGGGGGACAAATTTTCGGAACCACCTAATGGTCAGGCGGTGAAATGTGACCCTGAGATATCACTTGAGCATGATGGGTGCTTGGGAAAGGAAAATGATGTAACAGAAACAAGAGAAGATTTCAAAGATGATGCATCAGGGGTTGCACTTGACGGAAGATTTGAGGAAGAATTAACTTCTTTGAAGGAGCAGACAGAGAAGCCAGATGAAATCTTGCATACATCTATGGAAGATATTACAGAATCCACCCCAGATCACAAAGAAACAATAAGTTCTCTCAATCCTGAAACTCTTACTGCAGTTTCGCAAGAAATACTGAGTCACAGATGCTGGGAAGGACCAGCTGATGTAGTTGCCTTGAAGGAAGAAACTCCAGTAGTTCAGGTAAGAGTCTACAGGGAATTAATGTTTTTAAATTGCTTGAAGAGCGAATAGCTAGAAAAAATAGATACTAACATGTGTTAAATAATATGACAAACAAACCTAACCAGCATTTTTCAACTAAAAATATGTCATGTTTCACTCTACAGGATGTATCACCAGTTGTTTCAAATGAGACAAGTGAAGATAACTCAATAAGCAAAGTTGATGACTCACAAGAGAAGTCTGAAGAGGGCTTTGAAAAGGAAAGCAAAGAATCTTCTGACGATAAAACTCTGATGAAGGATGACAATGATGACAAGGAGACAGTTATTCATGAACACAAATATGAAAACGAGGACTTTCTCAAATCAGAATTCTCTGAAACCGATAAAAGTTTCGAAATTTCTCTTGATCAAAAGCTTATAGTGGGTCATCAAGAAATTTTGGAAGGACAATCAGAGGACGGAGCAATGGATGTTGAGCAGAAAGAAACTCTTGAGGTACATGTGATACACATATTCCTCTCTGAATTTTAGTGAGTGTTTGCAAATGATTTTTTTATGAAGAATACCAGAACATTATGTTTTTGAGAAACGGATTGTATCTTCTGACAATACAAAATAATCTGCTGGAATCAGCGTAAAAAATCACCATTGCAGTTTCATCAAACTCATGTTTAGACTGTTATTTATCACCATTTGCAGACCCCCCCCACCCCCACCCACTATATTCACTTAAAAGGCTACTTTTACTTGATTGGGCTCTATTTAGTCACTTACAAAGTCTTTAAAAACAGGCAGTTAACAAGTTAATCTGGAGTAGTTCTAAAGAGTTCAAAGACATAATTTGAAAGATGGATAAGAGCTAAGCAATTTATTTTCTTAAAACTCAAAGAATCCATTAGTGTTCTGCTCTTTCTGCAGGATAAAGTAAAAATAGTTTTGGATGAGGAAACTGGACGTTGCGGGGACACTTTTAAGAACGAAACCTTGGTTGAAACTTCAACCAGTGAAGCCATTGAGGGTGAAGAAGTAAAGGAAGAGAGACCAGTCGAGTCCTTGCAGGCAGCTTCTCAGGATATTAAAGCAATTGCAATAGGTACATCATCAACTGATTCTTTTGAGGACCAAAAGCTTGATGCAAATCAGCATGGAACATTAGATGTAAAAGCAGTGGAATGCCTCCAAGCACAGGTAAGCCCACAGACTGAACTCTACTTACCAGAGCAATTTGATAGACTTGAAGTTTAGCTAGTAATAAAATGATCTCAAAATAACAATAAGAAATTATTCCCTGTAGATCTCATAGTAGTATGATGTTTTTGCTGCAGGGTGTTACAACAATTGTTCTTAACAAGGAGATAGTAGATAAATCTTCGATCCAAGTAGACGAGTCATTAGTGGAACATTTGAAGAAAGATAATGAAAAACCATCTTTAGCAGAAGCTTCGACAGGATTCACAAGTGATTTGTCAAATGTGATGGATGAAGCTGAAAACAATGATTCACTTTGCAGGGAGAAAACTGCAGAGGGTACATCATTATTGGAGAAAGAAGTACAGATACAAAAACCTGCTGAGAACTTGATAATAGCCCAAGAGGTCAATGAACCATCTGACTCAAATCAAGACAGAGATTCCAATTGTTCATTCGAAGAAAAGACAGCCCGTGAAGTTGACGGAGAGGAAGAATCTGTTGAGGTACATTGAATCATCCTTGTAGTGCCTGAACTTTATTTGAGTGACTTTGCTATTTAAGGAAAATAGAAACTAAACAATGTTACGAATGTTTCACCTTTCTGCAGGATGTAACACCGAGTATTTCAAATGAGAAAACGGAAGAGAATGCATTTACTAGTGTGGCTATGTCACGACTTAATCATGATGAGCACTTATTGAAGGAAAGCGAAGAACCACCTCAGGGGAAAGCTCCACCGGCAGATGCTAATGATGCTGAACCTATAGTCTATCAAGATCACAAAGACAAGAGTAGGTCCGAGTTGCCATATGGTACAGTGCCGGAAGTAGATGGAGAGAAGCCCGTACAAATTGACCATGAGGATGTTACATCATCTGTCTCAAGGCAAGACATAGACAGAATATGTCCTACTGAGGACCAAATTCTAAAGGCAGATCCTGAAGGAACCTTGAATCACAAAGTAGAGGATATAAAACTCAAAGAAAAGCTCACTGAGGTACAGTTGAAAATCGAACTTTTTTGTGGATGTCACTGTTACTAACTTTACTTTTGCTCATAATAAGGTATTAATAACCTCTTTTTGGTGGATAAGAGGAAACAGTTCATTTTTCAAACTCATTAGAGTTGTTTTTTCTGTTATTTTCATTGCAGAATGTAATGGCAGTTATTTCGCATGAGGAAAGCAAAGGAAATGTCTTGACCCAGGTTGATGACTCTCAAACTAAACAAGTGGAACAATTCAACCAGGAGAGTGAACAACAAAATGCACTTGAAACTTTCACAGGGGATGTCGATAGAAGTTCCGTGGAATCCTTGAATGGAATTTGCAAGGATGATGACTCCTTCAATCAAGACACGGAAAAGGTACGTGCAAAATTGGAGGAGGAGACACCTACAGAGTCATTGGATAAAGATTCCGATAAAGAGATAGAGGAAACAAAGGAGGAGCACATGGAGTCCTTGCACGTATCTTATCAAGATGATAGCTCTTCGATTCAACACAGGGAAATAGGTATATTACCTGAAGAGGAGGCATCCGCAAAGTTATTGGACAAAGATTTGATAGAGGACACGGAGGAAGCAAATGAGGAGATACATGTGGAGTCCTTACATGTAGCTTGCAAGGATGATAACTCTTTGAATCAAGACAAGGACCTGGATGGGGAAGTACCAGAGAAACCTGTGGAGACCTTACATGTAGTTTTTCAAGTTGATAACTCCTTGATTCAAGATAAGGAAATAGCAACTGCAGAATTGGAGGGGGAAATATCCACGAAGTCCCTGAATGTAACTCGTGAAGATGACATAGCATTAAGTCAAAAGAGTGAAGCAACGAGCAAGGAAGCAAGAGAAGAGAAGCCTGTGGAGCCATTGATTGGAACTGGTAATAAAGCAGTAAGTCAAGAAATGGAAATAGTTGAGGATACGAAAGATGAGGAGAAACTTTTAAGCACTTTGCACGCAGCTCCTGAGCAGGAAGCAGCATTATGTAAAGACAAAGAAGTAGTAAAGGAAGAAATAGCTAATGAAGAGTCTACACTGGATGTAACTTCAGAGGACGGCGAAGCATTAAGTAAGGGCAAGGATAAAGAATCGTGCCAGGATACCATAGTAGCAAATGAAGAAGGAGAGAGCGAGCAGCAAGTAGAATCATTGAGAGTGGCTCCTGATCCTAAGAATGATAATGAAGACATCTCATCAAAAGGAGATGATGCCAACATTGTGGCATCACAGCCAGAACACCTAAGCAAAGAAATAAATGAGGTCTGTCAAACGAAGGTAAATGGTTTTAATCAATCCTCTCAAGTTAGTTGTCCAAATACTTCCAAGTTTTGTGACCAACGAATAAAATAAGTATCCCTGCAGGTGCTCGAGGATCCAGAAACAATCAAGGACAGAGATACTGAAATGCATATGACGGGCAAGGAACAACGCACTGAACCTAACTCTGTAGATACTGAAGTTACAGCTCATGGTTCAATACAGACTTCCAACAAGGTAAGTGCAAATAAAGCATTTACTGAAAGAATTTTCAAATTGTCATTTTTCAATTACATTTCCTGTAGTATTAGCTTTCCTTTTCTTTGTAAATAGACAACAGAACTTGAGGGGGAAAAGTCCACTGACAATGGTGAAAGTGTGCATGGTGGAGCAATAATTGAAGATATCAATGGACAGGAACAGGATATCAACAAGAGTCGAATTCAAGAGGTTCATAATATTTCTAACATTTTCTTCGTGATTTATATACTCTGGTCTGGAGCTGTGAAACAAAATAAATATTTTTGTGCACCTTTTGTAAAGAGATTTGTTTCTTTTATAGGTGGCAGAGATCCACCATAAGTCTGAAAAACATACCGATAATTCTACACAAACCACTCAAGAGCTTAGTGAGCAAATAGAAGGCTTCGCAGATTCTCCTGCTGAAAAGGTGAAAGATGCGGTGTCATGTGAAGAGAAAATAAACATGCAACCTGATACAGAGGTCAGTTTAAATAAACGAGGCGTGCACATTGTCAAGTTTGTATGAATGACTTAATTTCCAGCCATATCATGGAAAGGATTCAATAGGTTAATATATTTACTAAAGAAGACACCTGTATCTTCAAGGGAAAACTGTACATGTTGATATAATATAGCCCGGGGATCTTCAAATTAATTTCCAGACTTATCGTGGAGTTTCTTTATTCAATTTGATGAATAACTGGTACATGTTGATATAACATATCCCGAGTATATCACCTGATATATATAAATGCAGGTGACTGGAAATATTGAGGATGTTCAACGCTGCGTGGAAGCTAAAGAGATGGTCAAGGAAGAAGGTGACCATAAAGATCTTCAAATTAGAACTGCTGTTGATATACTACAGCAAGAGGTAAGCTAAATGAATTAGTAAAACCCCTTTTAAGTGTTTTTGGAAACAAGATATTCTGTTATCTTTACGACAAATTTATGTCGAACAGGAGGAGGGAACAGAAACAAAAGATTCAGATGCTACAGGAGTGGTGGTAATAACTGCTGAAGATTCCAATCGTGATAAGAACGAGTTACATACAGAAGTTTCGGAAGTAGCAGAGATAAGCCATAAATTTCAAGATGTCACCGGCAGGATATCTGAAGCAGAAGAGAATAATGCTCACAAGAGCATAGAAGAAACTAGTGGTAAACAGAGCACAGGGTGTGAAACGATGGAAGGGCTTGATGATGACTCCACCGAAAATCCAACAAAGGAGAGTCAGGTTAAGGCAGATCCAAAGGATGGTGCCGAGGCAATTGTCTCATGCAGGGATACAGAACTGGAAACGCAAGAAAACCCTGTGGGAGGAGCCACCGAGAAAGATATACAGGAAGAGTTGTCCGTGAGTGCTTCCCAAAATGTCACAGGAGCATCTGATTTCACTAATGAGATGCCAAAGCTTGAGGGAGCATCTCAAGACACTGTAAATGAGATAACAATAGAAACTAAAGAGTTGACATCAACAGAAACAGCAGATGACTTCCTTGCAGGATCAATCAACCAATCTGCATTGGATGGAGAAGGGCTTACAGTAAGAGAATTGGAAGAACCTGAAAATCAAGAAACAGAAGAGGACAAAAAGGAAGTAGTAAAACAGAAAGTATCAGAAGCTGGCGATATTGCAGAAAACAAAAGGAATCCAGTTCCCAAGAGCCTAGACGGGGTTCTTGAATCTATGACCCAAGTTCAGATTTGCAATGTAACCTCAGAAGCAAAAGAAGCTGAAATGAAGGATGTGAGTTTTAACACAGAGCCGACAGAAATTGTGTTAGGGGAAATAGAGAAAGAGACTCAAGCAGCATATGAACCAACAGAGGCCACTCAAGCCAATGTGTCTGGAGAAAAGGTTCGTTACCAGGCTGGACATATTTTTTAAAGAATTTATTCCTGTTGTGATAACTGGATAATATCTTACCATCATCTACTGATATAAAACTGCAGGTTGGTAAAGAAGATCAATATACAGAGAATGCTTCAACTGAGGAAGAAATCATCCAAGGAAGTTGCCAAAAGAATGAAGTCAATCAAGGAGAAAATGCACAAATAAAGCAAGAGGAGATGTATGAAGTCATAAGTAGTCCAACTGAGAAGACAGAGGTCTGACAACTATTTGAAGTCACCTTAATTTCTTCAACACTTAAGTTCACATACTTTGAGTCATATACAATAGAGGTTCACTTAAATAATCTCTATCTACTTGTGCATATGACTCAATACACAGTCACCTGTTCTGCAGGTTGAAGGCTCTAAGATAGTGCTTTTGGAGAGCAAAGAGAACACGGCAGGGGCTGATTATGTCAATGCTGGAATGATAAAAGAAGCAGGGTTGCTTTCCCAAGACGTACACTGTTCCACTGTAGTAGAAGAAGCTAATGAGGATAAACTGCCAGAAGCTGCACCTTTGAAGCTGACACAAAAGACCACCGAGGATTTTGAAGGTACTGAAGGAGACACAAATTCAACCACAATCACACAGGAAGACGACAGTGAGATCAAACACAGAAGCCTATTAATCTCTGAACCTTCAATGGGGAAAGCAAGTCAGCAAGGAGACATACAGAACAAAACTTGCTCCTCGGACAATATGGAGTTTAGGGATGAGGTAAAATTTCAGAACACTTGTAACTAAGTCACCACTTATCTATTGATTATTGAGCTGACAGACATGCAACGAATTCTACAGAAACCGGTGATGCTTTCAGCTGAAAGTTATAAGGAAAAAGAAAGCGAAGCTCATATGCAAGGCAGGTCAACTGAATATTACAATGGAAAAGACTGCATTGAGGCTGAGAAAATTGATTTTCCAACAGATGAACAAGTTGATCTACCAGTAGATCTTGCTGGGAATACCAGCCCCAATAGTTCAGTTTGTAACAAAAATATCCCTGAACCTGAAAGTAAGATCTTTAAAGAATGCTCCTCCCTAGCTGAAGCTGAAAGACTGAAACCTTCTAAACAAGCACTAGAAGAAGAAGTAGAAATTTGCGGAAACGAGGCAAGAAAGGTTGAAGAGACAGCAGACGTGAGTGAGAAGACTGAATCCACAGAGGTTCCTCATTCTTCACTTTCACACCTTCTTCATGAAGTAGCTGCAAAAAAAATCATTCCTACAGATGACAAATGTACTGCTGAAAAAGAGCCAGCTATCAGCAAGGAAAATCTGCATGCAGAAAAAGCACATCCGGTTGAACAAGAGGAAGCGAAAACTGATGAAGAAAAGGACAGTGGGGAGGAATCAGGAGAACACCACACGTCAGACTGCGGCTCTGAAGCGCCAGTAATGGTTGAAGCTGGAGATGCAGATGTTAAAGTTACTCCTAAGAAGTCACACAACTTACTTTCAGGTGTCGGATCCAAAATGAAGCATTCAATCGCCAAAGTAAAGAAAGCGATTACTGGCAAGTCCCCTCATCCTAAGCCGCCATCTCCAAAAAAAGCCCCTCAATAATTATTATGTGTCAGTTTGTGTCAGTTTTGAGGTTTTTTGTTATTGTTTTCGGGCTCGAGTACAGTAAAGTTTGTTATTTTGTACAAGGTCTTGTAAATAACATGATCTGTATACAATTGCAGATCTGTAAGTGTGTATAGTGTGAGTGTGTATTTCTTTTCAACTAGTAGGAATAACATTGTCAAACCATGCACAGCACCTGGAATTGAAATTTGCAAAAATGACGATCACCATAGACACAAAAGCACTAACTATCGTGCAGGGCCTGCCTTATGTCTAATTGCACATTGATTGCAATATTACACCATGCACACACTGAAACCTTACGACTATACGTTCGAAATGAACATGATTACAGTAAGTTGAGTTAGCAAACTTATCTTTGATCAAATTTCATGCTTCTGAACAGTGCAGACACAATTAACCTTCACAAGTTACCCGTGCGTACTTTGATTCCTCCGATTAACAAATATTTGAGTCATGAGGAAACAAAAGTTGTCCGGTTTCAAGTTTTTACAACTCTGGCATTTGTGGGAGCACCTGGCAGGCATAAATTCATCGTGAGAACTTGTACAGAAAAAATAAAACTAAAAATAAAAAAAGGCCTCTAAATGAATGAATCAGCATATACTATGCAGACCTCATAACTTGAGTATGTAATTTAGTTTTTTCCAGCTCTGGTAACATCATCAGACAATATAAATCCTCCGAATGGAATGAAAAATTCTATCGACCATCACAGTCGAACAAGGTAACCCTTAACTGTAGTATGCAACATATATTTATCAGAACAAATCACAACAGTACACCGGGAGCATCGAAAAGAATTACGCTAACATGCATATGATCGGATTTCATAATTGTAAGCTTTGCAGGCAAAAGCCGAAAAACGACTTACTTGTGCAGTCAGAATCGAGTTCGATATATCGGGTGAATGGACACTTGAGCGAATGAACAAGTCTTTTTACTTTCTCATCGGCATTGTTAGGAAGGGAGGTATGATGGCGGTCGGTTGAATCTGGAATTGAATGAAATTTTCCTGCAGGATTTTTTATTTTTTTAGTCATGGCTTTTAAGTTTCACATTTCTAGTTATTTTATCTAGAAACGGTGAATTTCTGTAATTTACCATTAAATAGTTTAATTTTTCTTTTTTATCTTGCAAATTCGGATTATATGACCTGTTTTCTCAATTCAATCATGTTCATCATCACTTTACGCGCTTTTCTCTTCTTTTTCATTTTCTGTTCCTC
>JAYMSR010000142.1:0-19404 GCA_036897825.1 Plantago rigida
GCCATAGCAAGTAAGCTTTCGATTTATGTTATCACAATTATATATATTTGTGTAGCTTATCAATTATTCACTATTGATAAAAATTTTAACTTTCCGTTGCATTATCTTAGAGGTAATTTTCCCTTAAAACCCAACACTTGTTTGGAGTGATCAATTAAGGCCTGTAACAAAAAAAAAGTGAAATATGTACCTAATATGGAAATGTGTTTCATTACAATACAACCGACAACCCACGTTCTAAATCATCTAACTTTACTCACTATGTACAGGGTTGCTACTGCCCGTTCCGAATTATAATGCAATCATGATCCTAAAGCAAAACTAGCTAGCAGGTCTATTTTTTGTTTTTTTCATCATGATGATGTAGTGATTCTTGTTATTGTTGTGTGTTGTATATGCTTGCATAATATACCATTTAAACCATCAATAATCACTACAACATGCTCATTCGTTTGAGTGGAACTGGGAGCAACCACATATACTTACTCTTTAAATATTAATACTATTATTTATTTATTTGTACATTTGAAGAATGATTTTATTACTACCTATCTATATATATATAAAAGCACAGTTTTTATTCACTCCATTTTGTATAGGACTAAAGCCAAGATTGAATGAGAGTCCTTCCCGCCCTTTTTAATTTAACGAGAATCGTTCCCACCTTTTTTTCTTCATAACTAAGTGTGAACACAAATAAAAGGAAAAGATATATTAGAATCAGCCAGCAGTTACAAATAACTTTGAAAGACTTAAATTTGGAAAAAAATCTTCACAACTAACCATATATCACAACCGAAAATTCTGCATATAATTTATCTTCTTCTTCCACAAAAGATATTCTCTTCAAAAAATATTGGAAACCAATCCCTACCATTTAATTCTTCATAATCACACACAATTTGTTTGTAATCTTCTTATTCCCGTAACAGTTACTTCAGTCAGCAATTTCTTCATCATTTCCATTTAATTCTTCAACCCTATCTCATTCAAAACTCTAATCCACTTTCCCTTTCCCCTAAACCTCTTCCGAAATTCTAATGGCGTACAACGACAACGACTCATACGGTGCCGGAGCCGACGAGCCAACAAGCCGAAGCTCTCCAAGACTGTCAGCGAGGCCAATCCGTCGACGTGGCTTCGACCGGTTTCCAGAAGACTAAGGTTGTGGCTTCTGCATTTCGTCTCTCTCCCGAGCTATGCCGGCTGCCTACCCCAGGTAAATATTTGATCCTCTACTTTCTGACCTATACTTCTTTATGGCATTAGCAGCCCCAATTCGGAGGCCTTTCAGATCTATACGAGCTACAAGCGAGCAATTCTGATCTTCTATCCTTGCACAAGTGTTAAGGTACATGTGTTTGCTTCTCTTCCAGTTTTCATCCCTATTTGAGTTTTGAACAGTTGATTTTCATTGATTGGGTTATCGAAAAATTACAGAGCTAAGGCCTAATCTGGGTTATCGAAAATTGCAGATCTAAGGTGGGTTATCAAAATATTGCGTTATCAAAGTATTGCATAAGTTAGGAAGGATTGATGGTTTATTGTGAAATCATGGATTTGAAGGTATCGTTCTATTTCTGAGTCAATGCCTGACTGCCTTCAGAGAACTGCAGTAAGTTTCCTCTTGGGTCTCGCTTTGTGCGTTTACAGTTAGGATGCATTGTTCTTGATTTGTAGTTTGTGGTTCCTTGGTGTCATTGTTCTATCGCTTTAATTGGGGAATTCGAGTTGGTTTTAGCACCAAAATTAGGTAGCTGTTTACTACTTTGATTATAAGAACTTTTCGGTTTTAGATCTATTCTTTTGTTGCTGGAGTTTATTTACAATGAAAACTTGAAACTTTATTATGTGAATGGTTATGTTTTCATTTATATATGCGTAAATATATATTTGTTGATTATGCGACAGTTTGGTTTAAAAAATTCTGCAGGGTATGGAGGCGAGTGGTGGGGTGTTCATGACCAGAGATCCGAAGCCGCGTCTCAGATGGACCATTGATTTGCACGATCGTTTCGTCGATGCTGTCACTAAGCTTGGTGTCCCTGTCAGTTAGTACATCTGCTTTGCTTGCTCTATGGCTTTTAAGTACTCTTGATGATTGTTTTTTTCCCTGCTCAATTTTAATTTTTGTGTTCGGAACATGGATGTTAAAGGTGCTTTCCTTTGTTCTTTTCGACTGGCCTGGTTGCGTAAATGTGATCAATGATGTTCAGAATTGCATATGATTAGTTAGTAGATATGTTGATTCTGTTTCTTGATGATTAAGTTGCCTATTTAGCATCTTAAAAGGATTAGTAAAGCATCCTGGAGAAGGATGTGTTGGACTACATATCTGTTGATTGCAATGTAACGACTGAGATACGGGATTACTATGAGTCCATTCGAAACTATGTTAGTTTAAGCAGGATTTAAAATAAGTCATGAGTCCTGTTTTTTTATTTTTCGAAATCAGGACCAGGATCATCTGATCCTGGAAAGTGTCACTGATCATTGATCTTTCACCTCAGCCTGCTAATTACCGATCATATCTGACAAAAATTAGTTGTTTGTTAGTTTAAGGATCTTGCAGTTGATGTAGAACTTTGCAATTTTACCTGCAAATCGTGGTTTGTCCAGAAATTCTGGAAGCATTAGGCATGATTGAGCTTCTAATGCACGTTTCATGAATTTGCAGAGGCTACTCCTAAATCAGTACTAAGGGTCATGGGTCTGAAGGGCTTGACATTGTATATCATCTAAAGAGCCATTTACAGGTTAGAATAGTTTGTACTGATGGTCAACTAGCAGTCTTTGCATTATCGGCATCTGTAATGATGAAAATTCAATTCTCTTTGTGCAGAAGTATAGACTTGGTCTGCAACAAGCAAAGACTGGTCCAATTTTATGGGGAGAGTGAGTGTGTCATATGAAAATTCAATTCATATGGCTAAACAATTTTATAAAAATAACATTTTCAAAATATATGGCTTCCATTTGATACGGTGTTTACAGGCTACAACTATGAACTACTTCATTTATTATCATTTGAGTTTTATGGGGAGAGTGAGTGTGTTATATACCTCCCTCCTCCCATACTAACTTCCAGGGAAACACAGGGCATTGAGGAAATGTGGTTGGATTGGTCATAACTCCGCTGGTAATGTCATCAATCGGAGTCTCTGGCCCTTTCATCCTTTTCACTTCTCTTGGGCTTCTCTGGTTGGTGACATGGACTTACAGGGTCAAATGACCCGCTAGACTGCAGTTCCATCAGTAAGGCCGAGATACAGTTAGTCCAAGCAGGGAACTCAGATACTCACAAGTGATTAAGGGTGGCAAACGTCCACCTTTAAGGCTTCTCTTATCCAAAATGGCAACATGGACAATTATCTTGACTAATATTACAAATAACTGGGTCCGATTTCTGTTCGTTTTCTTCTCACCCGATTTTCTTGGTATATGTTTTCATTTTTAATGTAGTTTCTTGAATGCAGGGTACTTTGTTCTTCTATCATGGATGCTTGTTTACTTCAAAACTGTGAGTACTTCAATTTTATGTCGTTACACCGTTCGTATGGGTGATTCAAGATTTTAATTGCTGTAAAATGCATTCCATATGAATGAACGTTAAGATGATGTATCTAAGTATGTTGTTTGTTGTGTTTGCTTTTCAGGTGTTCGATGTGAACTTGAGGCAAGCGTCTTGGTTTAGTGTAGTTCCATGGGGTACAATGGCTATTTCAAGCTACGTTGCTGGAGCAACGTCTGATTACTTAATCAAATCAGGGTACTCTACAACATCTGCCAGGAAAATCATGCAGGTAATGTTGGAAGATCTTGGGTGCTTATAAGAATCTGTCGTTATTTTCCTGTGCCAAAAATGGAATCCTTAATTGGAGTGTGGGGTTCAAAATCTCATGCTCCTTTTCTACATTATGATACTCAGAATGTCGACTATTTAACCTGTAAATCTCATTCACAGACAGTTGGATTTATGGGACCTGGCATGTCATTACTCTGCCTGAACTACGCGAAAACACCAATTGTTGCAGCCATATACATTACAATAGCCTTGAGTTTAGCTCATTCAGCCAAGCTGGCTTTCTGCTCAATATGCACGTAAGCTTTCGCTTCAATGTATCCTAAATTTTTATGCGAAGTACTCTATTACAGGGATTTCGAATTCGGTTGGAACATTGGCAGCTATAATCAGTACAATTGGGACAGGATTCTTTGTGCAGTGGCTAGGATCATTTCAAGCATTCCTGACACTCACATCATGTCTTTTGTGCAGTGGCTAGGATCACTTTCAATGCCTATTAACCTTCCCGGGACAAACTACTACAAAGGTTATAAGGTACAGTAATGTGGATTTAAATGCATAATTTTTTTTTTATGCTTCAGATCGAAATTTGACTTATCCTGGATATGTTTGCAGGGAAGAGAAGATGTGATAAAGATTTTGAAAGATATAATGCAAAAGAGAATGGCTTCTCGAGTGAATTAAGATGACATGCTTGAACATTTGCTAAGAGATGGAGATGCGAAATACAAGCTAGATGATGAGGAAATTATTGATCAAATAATCACGATTCTGTATTCTGGATATGAGACGGTTTCTACTACGTCAATGATGGCCCTCATGTATCTCAATGATAATCCAGAAGCTCTACAAGAACTGAGGGTGATGATGCACTTTCTGTTTTATCTGTTTAGTTTGTGACATAATGTGTGTGTATATCTTGCATCTTATCATGTTGGATATAGATAATGTTTATTGTTTCTCCAGGATGAGTTTTGCGATTCAGAAAGGGAAAACTGCAGATGAGCATCTTGATTGGAATGACTACAAGTCCATGAGTTTTACACATGCAGTAAGCATACACGATTGCAACCATTGATGCATTGTTGTTACTAGCTCATATTCTAAATCGAATAGAAGTGACTTTAATTTGTTTTCTGCTTCAGGTCATCTACGAAACCTTGAGATTCGCTACTGTTATCAACGGTGTGCTGCGGGAGACTACAAAGAAATTAGAGTTGAATGGTCAGCTTAATGCTGATTAAGGATCATTTATATTGTTGAACCATTAAAACTTTCATCTTCAAATTCATCGTATAATTTAAGAATGTGTAGCTTATCTGTTTGTTCAGATGTTAGGATTTATTATTCCAAAAGGATGGAGAATCTATGTCTTTACAAGAGAGATCAACTACGATCCTTTCCTCTATCCGAAACCCTGAAGTTTAATCCATTGAGATGGATGATTACTTAAATTTGTCTATAATAGCGTGGCAATATTCAAAGTTGTGCTGAGGAACAAGTAGTTAAGATATTTATATTTTGCACAATCGAACAATGTTCATTACTCATCAAAATTGATGAAATTTATTCTTATATCATCATACTCTATGTTCAAGTTTTCAGTTTTTCTAATTATATTCACATATTTTAATTATTTGACATTTTAGAATAATCAGTAGAATGACCTTAGCGATGCGAGTCTATCTGCAAACTTATGAGCAACAATATGGATTTGAAGATGGAATCCCATAAGTTATTGATCGATCTCCAATCTGGCCATGGTGTATTGGTACTTAGATGATGGAGCAATCTGTTTGGTTTGAAACTTAAAGCATTACACTGGAATTGAGAAGGTTATAACATATCGAGATGCAGTTGATATCTTATGCCATAAGCATCACCGATTCGTCAAATTTGATAACAATTGCCACAATTGTCTGTCTGATCTGGAGACGTTCTGCTACACAAGTGATGTGTTTTATGATTATATGCTCGATTGGCCATAAGTATCTATGATTATTAATTGCGAGTACTTAGTTATATTGAATATCTACATCCTGTAATTCTTTTCAAGGTTAAATTTTGAATTTCAACCTCGCATCTTTTTAAGGTCATATTCATTACCGTTCGTAAATGTTTCTACAAGACCAATTAGACATATTTTAAGCTGCCACTATAATTCATTTTATTAATATCATTAAATAGCTATTAAAAATAAAATCACGGTGAGACTTTGTCTCTATATGAGATATTAGACAATTTCCTCTAACTTCAATAGTAAGTAATGCGTGTTTAGACTACACTCATCAACTAATTTAATGTTTAATGATTTAAACTTCAATGCCACATTGCCGATCAAGTCAATTTTATAATTTGTATAATTAGTCGACAAATTTCATTTTTTTAAAAATTGGACATAACTTAAGAATTAAAAGTCGAAACAACAATTTATAAAGTAAATATAGGTAAGATCCAATTTGGAAAAAAATTAAACTTCTTTATGTTTGTACAAATATAATACATTCATTGCGTTACCACCCTCTAAAGAAGTCACAACGGTTTTGGTAGTATTTAAGGAAATTGTGTGTTGTGCCAATTAATTGTCAAATATTGACATGTTATATATATCGTCAATCTAATAGTTCCAGTAGTTTGATTAATTAGTGTCCAAGTAACTATCTAAATCCATTTTTATTTATTATATTTTATTCCATATATGTTTATAGTAATCAATCTTTGCAAATGTAGTAATTGATCTCTTACATATTTTCATGCGCCGGTATCAAATCTTGCCCGATAGTATATCCGAATTCAATATTGACCTTCCATTTTTATTCCTTCCAATTTGTATAGGACTTAAACCAAGAATAAACCATAGAATTTCTTTCAATTTTTTGCATTAGACCAAATAAATGAAAGAAAATTACAAACATGGTAAGAAATCATTTAAATTAGTACTACAACGTAAGAATCAATCTACCAAAATGATATGCAGATTAAAGCGGTATAACTTAGTTGTTATGGTCAAATTTATTCCAGTTACAATTTAAGAGACCGAATGGACAATAAAAGTAAAACATTAGAGTGTCAACCTAATCTCACTATTAATAGACGATTTTTATATAACTTATTTATAGACGGACATATATTGTCTACAAAATCATCAATACTATTAATCAAATGTCTATGTTGTCAATATTATTTTTTTTGTTAACAACATAAAATTTTAGTTAATAACATAGATTAAGTTTTGATAATATAGGTTCGTCTCTAAATAAATTATCTAGAGACTGTCTCTCTAGATCTGACTTAAAATCTCAAATAGAAGTGCAAACTTCACTAATTGAGAAAATAATTTAATAATTAGACAGTTCCAACTTGGAATGGGTAAATCAATTATAAGAACGTGACATTTTCAACTTGGTAATCGAATTCGCATATCGAACCAACTCTAAACATAGGATAATTACAATTTGAAAATTTATCTGAAGATCAAATCACAATTTGTGGAAAAATACTCCAAGTAAGGGATTTTCCAGCTCTATAATAGGTGTCGGAGGGTAAATCAACTATAATAATGTGATAAATGCAACCTTAGTAAACTCCACTATAGGAGTGATATAATTCTAACTATAGGATTGGTATAATTCAATTAGAAGTGCAAACTTCACTAATTGGGAAAATAATTTAAAAATTAGATATTTTCAACTTGGAATGGGTAAATCAATTGCAATAACGTGACATTTTACTTATTTAATATTTTATGAAAGTTATGCCATCGCCATGGATCAATAGGAGAAAAATATGATAAATAATAAGAAAACTACGAGAGATTGGATAATAAAGTTAAAAGAATAGTGGTTAGTAGTGCTTCCTTTTTGTTATTTTGGGTATGTGTAACGTTTTCTTGCTTATCATCCCTCTTCATTATTGTGTAACTTATTATTTATTTTTACATTTTAGAACGATGTCTTCGAGTATTCAGATTGAAGCAGGATGGACTACCTACTGAATAAGGTAGTTTTTTGAGGACATAAGTATGCGGCTTACTTAAATACCATATTCAAGCTCCTAATAAACAAAGATGAATATCGACGTGAAGGACTTAAATCTATAGTTGCTATGTATAATGCAAAAGACGGTGTGCAGAAGCTACTGATAAAAAGGCTCTACTTTTGTTCTAAAGCGTTCAGAATCAGTCACATGCTTCTTCACTGTACTTTGGATATGCAGCCCTACTGCTATCTGCACCCTGTGCCAAAATATGCACCACTATGCTCATAGAATGCGATAAATGCAAGGCTGATTACGAGGTTCAATGTTACACAAACGAGTCGGTATTCACAACAGTCCAAAGGATCCGTTAAAGCATAAGTTAGTAGTTAGACGTTATTCGATAATTATTGTTATTACATTCTGCTTTATTAGAACTACTACTTTCCGTTCATTCAGTAATGTTATTTCAGTTTTAATATTGTTGCGACCCTATCGGGATTTTATTTTCAATATATTTACGATAATTATATATATTGCAAGATTTACACACAAACTCATATGCATAAATACTTTTACGTAGATAAATTATGGAAAAAGATACGCACACAAATTTTATTGGAAAACATGTCATCGAGGCCAAACAGATAGATGGAAAAGAATGCTGGATTAAAAGTTTTGATAGCTCGAATGGTTTTGACACCATCAGACATAACCAAATTTCCAATCAGGTTCCAAAGAAGGTAGTTTCCTATGTCAATCTGCTATGACATGCCTATAAATAAGATTCAAGTACAGTCTCTGTTGCATGTTGGTCTATACCTATCAAGTCCAATATTCAGTCATGATCAACTATATGTGGCTTTCTCGAGGGTCACAAGCAAAAAAGGCTTGAAGGTGTGGATTTTGGACGAAGAAGAAAAACCAACTAACGCAACAACCACGTTGTTTATAAGGAGGTTTTATGTAACCTTTAAAACTTACGACACTGTATCGTGATTTGTAAACATTATGTTTCTTTGTATTAATATTCAGACGTTATCGGTTATATTTGAATTTTCGTACCCATCGAACCAATAATTGATATAAAAAGTGATTTATTATGTGGCATCGCCACGAGTTAGCACTAGTATTAAACTATACTAGTGTATTGTCCAAAGTCATGCGTACAACCAAATAGCCCAAATGATCGGATTTGGAACAATTAGCGTTCTGGCAGTTACGACGCACGAATATAGTAGATTGATTACCGTGAATCCACAAAAGCTTTCTTGTTTGGAAAACGTCTTTCCCACGACAGAGCGATTTCGAGCTATCCCTGATCCAGGCACAATTCTCGTCTCTGGACTCTGAGCAATCCGCCATAGCTTCTGACATTGGTGTTTCTTCAAAGAAGCAAAGAAGATCAATCAGCTAGCCTAGCTCATACCATTCCAATCGAAGTTGAAAACCAAAACAAAAAAGATGGTGAAGGATGAAACTATCTTCGACATTTCAGACTCCAACAAACCTCCACCTACCGGAGACCCTGCCGCTAATCTACCTCGCACTTTCAAGTACTTGTTAGGTCCGTTTCTTTAATCATCCTTCAATTCCATTTTTATTGTTTTGTATGCAATTCAATTTCCCCTTTTCTGACTGACTACTTTGTTTGTTTGTTTGTAGCTACGCAGTTTTTCTCAAGAGGAATCCCCTTCATTTTCAATTCCTGGATTGTTAGACACCTCACTGAACAAGACTACGCTGTAATTTACCTTTCACACTTCACTCAATTTTCTCTCAATGCTCAAATCAAGTGTAATGCTTTGTAACTTAGTAATCTTTCTTTTAATACTCCGTAAATTGTTAACCAATTTGCAGCTCTATGCTGTCCACTTCCATCTATTTGTTACCTGCGTTTTGTTTCTTAGCCGAGAGGGTTTCCGGCGAGCGTGCATGAGGGAAGACATCAGATGGTATCTTATTATTACTGTTTTATAGGAATGTTTGTATTGCCTTCAATTTATGTGGGTGTTTATTTTCTTCGACATGTCTCGCTAACTCGATTTCTTACCTGAGTTACCTACACGCTTCTTATGATTAATTGTGAAGGTTCTGCTATATTACTTTGTATGCCATCAGTTGATTGATAAATGAATGGAATTGGTTGAATACTTACATTTACTTTCTTTATGTCCACTTTGCTGTAGAATTAGCCAAATTATATGTCGAAGCTGGTTAGTTTCAGTACAAAACTGATTAGTTACTTTGCATTGGTCCTTATAATTCAAGTTTAGACGTCTTTCATTCGGATAAATTAAAGGGAACTAGTCTTTGACTAGCATGCGAGTAAATACTTGAAAAAACTTTCTTAAGTTTTGTTCTGATTGTTCAAATTCTTGTGTGCGTGTGAACTTTCTGCTCCTGTCCACCTTCAGGCAGTATTGTGCAACATTACACGATCTGCCACTTTGTTTATTGGAGTGTAAAATCTCAAAATCTTATTACAGCTAGATTGTGCAGCAATGATGACTCTGCAACCGCAGCAAATGCAGCTAAGCTTTTGAAAGTGGCATGGATGACTATCCCTTTAGGAATAATTGTAACAATTGCGGGATGCTCGTTCGTATTCTGGTGGCAAAGCCTAAGTTATTCTAACCCATACGCTCAAGCTATATTGCTTAACGGTAAGCTATATACTTTTTTTCAAACCCTGAAATGAACGTATCCATGTTTACGAGTCCGGAAACTTCAGACTTCATTGTGGGGTAGCGGGGTTGTACAGAAGAAATAATTGTGAAATTTATAAAATAAAACTCGAAAATTTATTAATTCAGAATGGTGTGGTTTGCATTCATATACCCATCTTTTTCACCCCCCCTCTCATTTTTTTTTGGAATCGTATTTATTTTGGAGTTGTTCTCTCATTGTTCCTCCTGTTCTAAAGTCAGTCTGCTGGTTCATATATGGATTTAAGGAAGCTGTTTGGTTCCTCTTATTAAGGTTTTTTATTTTTTCCTGGAATCTAAAGCCATACAGAGTTCCTGTACATATCTGGCAGGTTGCTTGATAGTTTCTAAGGCAGCCTTTGTCCACATATCATGTCAAGTAATAATAGATCAATTAGTGTACATGTTTTTCATTAGTATGTTGCTTTTGTTGAGATGTATCATGTCAATTCTGTTCTTGGATGCAGGTTTTGCTTGTTTAATTGAGCTATTGGCGGAACCCGTGTATATTTTGTCCCAGAACTTGCTACTTCTCAGATTGCGACTTGTGGTTGAAACTTTCGCCACTCTCACACGCTGTGCAACAACATATATTCTCATCCTGAACCAAACTGGCCTGGTTGGTATACAATGCGGATAATGATTTATGCGAAATGTCAAACTGAATGAAACTTTTCTGCTGACTTTGTTGAAGGAACACCAAAAAATTTAACAAATGTCATTTCAAGGATAATGAAGTTGTAAACTTTAGCTAATGGGGGTAAAACATTGCTTAAGAATTTCCATTTTGGGATTATACTTTCACCTATAGCGAATGGTGTTTGAAATTCCGAATAGGTAATGAAGGTGAAATATATTCAGGGGTTACAGATTTAAAAAGAGTATTTGAAAATCTATTTTTGATTATTTATGTATAATTCAAACAGTTGGAGGTTATATTGGGTGAAACTGTTTATAATTGAATAAATTCCTCGTCTCCTTAAAAAAAATTAGTTTTCTTAGTCCTCCTCCCTTTGCCTTCTTGCATCAAACTATTAACATGCGAGATTGGTGCCACAACACTCTGCTTATGCTATGCATGATGCACACCTTTTTTACATCTCTGGACCTTCGTTTTACCTTGTATCTTGTTTCATACCTCTCGGCCACGGCCTGAGTTTATTATACTGATACTTAAGTGAGTTGATTTATCTTCTTTGTGCTTAAACTTGTTACAGTTTGATCATTAATATGAGCTATTGTTCCAATTGCAGGAGAAATCAATTATATTTTCTCTTTCGCAAGCTGCATATGGCACTTCTATATTTATAGGTTATTGGGGTTACTTCCTTTTATTCTGTGTATATAGAACTTCGGTTCTGTTTCCTTTTAGGTACTCTCCTTCCTTGTAGGCTCACTTTCATTTTTAGCTAGAATGTTGGAATTGAGCCTTATTTCTTCTATGAATATGATGAATCTTATTACTTCCTTGTACTCTGTGTATATAGAAGTTCTGTTCTTTATCCATTCCAGTCAATCTTGATTTTACACTACTTTTGCTGCCTATTAATCAAATTTCTTGATATACTCGTCTAAAAATAAAGATTTGCTCCAGTTGAATGTTGATGTCAAAATCCAAGATGGGCTTGAGGTTGGATATTATTGATCAGCTAGTTGTAAAAAATAATACGATCTATCCTTAGTTTTTGAATTCCATAAAATATACTATAGCACCTCTATGATTTTGTTTCCAATCGAAATGTAGCTCTCCTTGTCACTATTTGACTTGTTCACATTGACATAAGTATATAGTCTATGAAGAAACTGAAGATATTGTCAAGACAAACATTTTTTTTATTCCCTCCTTTTCAGTTTCTGATAATGTGGAGAGTGGAAATCATGATCGAAGCTTTCTTTTAATGTCTCTTAATCTTTATACTCCTTTCTTAATTTTATAACTTCAACTTCGAGTCACTTAATCTTTATACCAAAATTTGTCAGTACTTTCAGCGTCAGTCTAAACAACTATGTTGTTGCAGGATAGGGAGTATGATGATCTATGACTGGCCGCTGGTTAACTTGTGTATGGTTTTTACTCTCCAATCCTTCCGGAAGTTGATTCTTCAGGAGGGTGAAAAGTTGGTTCTTGTCTGGTGGGATACACCTTATAACGTAGCAGTCTATGGACTTGTAGATAAACTTGGTATGTAGTCGTTTGTGAACTCTTTGCCTGTAAATTAAACATCTTGCATAAGATGGAATATTTGTCAGTTAATTGTCACTGCTTTTTACCTGGAAAAAAAAGCCATTTTAAACTATATTTGGTTCACTATTATTGAGTATTATAAACACTATTGATGCCTCAGGGAGCTTAGTGGTGAGACTGATTTTTCTTCCGTTCGAAGAGAGTTCATATGCCACTTTTGCCAGGTCGGCATCAGGTTTACTTCTTTTTCGTAAGGCTATTCTATGGCAGTAGCATAGCATACTTGTATTGCTTTTCAATTCAATCCCTGACGGCTTGGCTTAGACGTCGAATTGTTGATCTATTCTAGACTTCTTAATGTGCTGTCATTAATATCATTTGTAGAGACAGAATTCAGTGGTTGAATATGTAAAGGTCTAATTTCTGACATATCCCTGAAATCCCATGTTCTGCAGGACTGTCCTGCATTTCACTATTGTCAATCAGCTACAAAATATTTAAACTTCATAAGAAACTTTGAAGTGATGCATCTTTTTGGCCTTTTGCTTCATTTCACATCATCATGCATTAAAAAGACATGTTGATATTGTTTCAGAAATTCCTACCGGAAAGGGGAAACCTCAGTTTGCCCTTGTATTTTGCATCTTTCTTGTCTTATTAGAATGAACTGTTCCCACTATTATTGTTAAGCTATTCAAATATGCACTTTCACCATCTTTATCAACCCAATATTACTTGGTTTTGAACAAAATAAATGAACAGTTAATTCTGAGGCTTACAAATTTGAGCCTGGAAAGAATATTGTGCAAAGGCTACTTGTTTTATGATCATTGTGGTAAAACGTTATGTATATCTCGAATTTTGTTCGTCTTGAGCATCACTTCTATTTCCGCTTTTTTGTTAAACTGCTACAGTTTTTTTTGGCTGTGCAAAATTCTCTTTGTAAATTTCTAATGATTAGACATGCATTAGAAGTTTGATTTCAAGTTAACAGAGGCCCTTCAACTCAGAATATTCGATTAAGCCTATGTGCGGGTTTATTGCCGTTTAGAAGCATATAATTCGAAGTAACGTTCTAACAATGTGTTGGCTAAGGAACAAAGAATAGATTTTGGTACGATCAGTCTTAGCTATACTTGTCTACTTCAGAATCAAGGAGAGGAACATACAACTTTGGTGTGAACTCATGATACTTGATGGGTATTAGGGACAGTGTCGGCTTGCTGGATCTACTGATTCTAGTAGGACCCTTTTTATATCAGAAACTGGTCATCTTTAATGAAAGTTCATAATCATTCATGATCACTAAGATTGACGCACACATGACAATGTGGAGTGTGGATACTATTATTATCTTTCGGTAATTTTATGTACAAATGGTCTGCCTATATTTGTTGCTGTCATTAGATGAATTGATTTAAAATGCAAATCTGCTGGTGAGGGTTACACATGTCAAATCTAATAATTCAGTTCATGGTTGGAATTAAGATATGGATGAACATAGCATGCATATAGTGCTATCAGAAAGGAGTTTGCAAAGCTGGGGCCAACATGTGTGACCAAATCACCGTGCTTAATCACCTGAATCATAAACTTAATTATGAAGGACGCTAAGCTGTACTCTGGCATTAGTTAGCCCTAACAGTGTAATAAAAGTGAGAAATATGATCATTATGCCATATGTAATATAAAATTTTATTATATGGATCTAATGAGGTCAAGATTATCTACTGCCGTAATGTAACTTAATTTGTAAAATTTAAGAACTCATCCCTAATACAAAATTTTCTATTTACTATGTCCTCACAGGAGATGACAGAGAGAAAAAGAAGAATCTTGGAAGGAGTCTCACCCATGCTATGAAGCTTGTTTTGCTAATAGGTATTTAATTTTTTCACGGGTTGTCTTGGAGAGTTTCATTCATTGTTTCTTTTGTGGTTACAAATGACATAGTTTGGGGGACATTGCTAGTCTTAATGTGTGTAGCATGTTAAGTTGGAAACAAATTTTAGTTTGATAAGGCTGGCCAGTGTCCGAGACGATAAATTTTACAACAAAATGAGGTCCAGCAGCTGCTGTTTCATAATATGAAGCGTCCTTGTGACTCCAGCTGCTAAGGAACAGCTTAGAAATCTTTTAAAGTCACTTGCTCAATGATATGGTCCAAGTCATGGGATAGTTCCTCACAAGTTCATAGTATTGGACGCCTAATCTGTGCAATTAATTGCTTCTATAGGCATTATAGCGTACTGCCTCTGGCAGTAGTGTGCAAATCCAATATGATAAAATTTATTCTATTGATAATGAACACCTTTGTTGTGCTATGGATAAGTAGAGCACCTTTGTATAGGACAAGTAGATTGTCTCTAGTTTGTTGTGCAGCTTATGTTTTGTTATCTTTGAAGAACTAAGGTAAATTTGAAAAATCATTTGGTATGATGTGTGATTATGTTCATCATTAATAACAGAAAGCATTTTACATTTGAACAGTGTTCTCTTCCATGTCTAAGAATTGCTTTCTTTTTTAACAGGTCTTGTTGTTTTCGCATTTGGTCCAAGCTATTCTTACTCCCTTGTCAGAATATTATATGGTCGCAAATGGAGTGATGGAGAAGCTTCAACGGCACTCAAATATTATTGTCTTTATGTGGTAGTTTTGGCCATGAATGGTAAATGACTAATAATTCTATTGTTATGACAAATAGGTTTATTCTTATGTATAAAACTTTCCTTTGGTTACCTGATTATGATGGTGGTCTTCTGATTTTGTTGAAAACTAAATAGTACTATCTTCCCTCTTAACATGGTAAAAAGCATATCTAATTGACAACTCCAAACTGCTGGAGTAGCAACTGAATCAAAATCTTGCACCATGTGAATATTTTATTTCATTGCAAAGTAAATTATTTCCTTTCTTATTTTCTCAGGGACATCTGAAGCCTTCTTGCATGCAGTTGCAAATGAGAATCAGCTTAAACGATCCAATGATTCATTGCTTGCCTTTTCGGTGATTTATGTCGTCTTGAATGTCGTACTTATACAAAGAGCAGGCGCAGTTGGATTGATATTAGCAAATTCTTTGAGTATCCTTTATTCTGTCTGCTATTGTGCGAACCAACGTTTCTCTTTTATTATTACTTATTTAGCATCTACTGCGTTTGATGAAAATTGTGAACTTCTACTGGAACTGTAGTTGCACTTACAACACTACTCTTCAAGTCATGTGTTTGTGTACATCTGTGTGTGTTTCAGTTGAGGTGATCTACTTCATTGAACTTTAAGAATGTGAGTTTATGACACTTATGTGCTGTAACTTCATGTGTTAAAGGGACTAAGCATCTTTTGAGCTAACATGATGTAATAATATCTTGGATTTTGAAAACCTTAAAACCAATCTGTAATGTACTCTGAGCTCGGGGGATACTTTAAATGTTTTAAAAGTGACTTGCCTTTGTGTAGAAAATGGAGGTGTGACATGCATCCATATGCTATATACTAAAACCGGTTCCCAGAGACGCTGTTTCTTTTTACTTAATCTGTAACTTTTTCAAATTAACTATTGTGTCAGCTGCCAATCCTTGAAATTGTATCTCAATGTTCATTTTGTGTTGTCGCTCATAAAAATAAAAATTGCATCTTTATGATTTGATTAATTTACATTTAAATTCTTGCTTAGGCGTTTACGAATGATTGCAACCATATAGTAGTGGCTTTTACAGCCCATGATATTAGCCTCACGTATATCCAGATGAAGGATTGCTCAAAGTCATGTATGTTTTTTTTGCCTGATGCTCTCAGCTCAATTTTCTATCCTACTTGAGATGATTGTAGCAGTACTATTCTTTCTTTGCCTCCTTGACTGCAATCAAGACATGCTTTTCCGGATTATTTACTCAGCAGTCTTTATTAGAAAATATTTTAAGGTACAGTTTTATGTCTGTTTAACATAATCTTTTTGCTTTCACGGTTCAATTTTGTTGTGCTTAATGAAGTTTGGTGGATTGATTGTCCTTGTTCAGGGGTCTTCTGCTTTTTCCTTTTGTGATTGCTTGCCCAGGGGCTATGAATTGTTACTAGTTTCAGGGGTGGCTACCTTCATCCTTGAGAGACTATATCTGAACCGCAATAATTTCTGGGCTACCTTTTCCGCTCACTTCTTCTTTGGTTTTGCTTGTTTCAGTGTCACAGCTTTCGTGATGTGAGTATCAGTACTGTTATGATTATTTTATTTACAAAATAGTCGCTCCTAAAGCTGAATCCTTTTGTTTTCTACCATAGCACCTCATCATCTTGTGGTTTTTGAAGTTTCAACTATAAATTCTTCTTTGATGTCTGCTAAAATATGATATATAATTTCTTCACCAGCTACCGGAAGGAGAAGTCTTTCTTTAGGAAACTGATACGAACCCGGGAGCATACTGATTAAGGCATTCAATCCTCGACTCTTCGAAGGTTAGATGTCCATGAATTCTTATCTTTTATCTTTTATTGGAGTAATATATGATGCTTTTAACTGTGTAACTTGACTCTTTCCAATTTTAGCAAAATTTCACGATGCTTTACTGCTTTAGAAATATAAATTTGTATGAGAAAAGTTAATCTATTAGGAGATATGTAACTGCCTTAAATTACGACAATTTGATAAAATATATACTCATCCTTTGAAATTGAACTTAAAAATCATCATTCACATGTGATGTCTAGTGCGTAAAAAACCATTCAAGCTAGACAAAACAGCAGAAAACATAAAGTTCGTCCTAAAAAGCACCTGTAACAAAGGCTCAAAACTCAAATCGTAATGCATAATTAGAAATACAGAAAATGCATGTAGGGTAAGGTCATTGTTGCTCAGCACCGTCAGCCACCCCCGCCAGGTCGACCTCATCACCTGAAATTGTATAATTTGGAAACATTAGTCAGAATGATTAGTAACTTTCAATGAATGCCAGAAACCTAAGAGTCTAGAATATTTGGTGTTTTTTTATAGCATTTATTAATGCAATGCAATAGTGGAATTTTAACTCTAGTCTGTTTAGAGCTTTATCTGTGTCTTAACTTGTCTCGACTGAGCATTTTCATTTATTTTCTCGCCTTATATGAATCATTAATTTAAACTCTTCTCTTTATGTATTTATTTATTTATATATTCGTGAGCTCTGGCTTCCCAACGTCCTACCCAAATTCATTCCCTCTCTAACTAGCATATTATGTGCATACGCCGACTAGAGGTGCACACATCACAATCTCCCTTAGTCTGCTGCAGCTGGGTACCGACTGGAAAAGCACCAATCTCGACCCCAATCGTCTTTTCTTAGTTCTTAGTGTTGTACTTGCTTAAGTTTCTGTACTTGCGAGCCCATTGCATCTTATTTGACTTGCTATTGTTATATTTACATTTCTCTTAAATGTTGTAATTCCTAAACTCTGAAGGTGTGCATGAACTACATAGATGCATCACAACATGATAATACACTCATACAGGTGAAAAAAAACACATCATTCATACCCTAATTACCTATACGTTCATTGTGATGCATTATAATGTTCTGATGTGTTCATGAATTGCACCTAAAAAGTTGACGAATTAATATTGGTAAGAAATTGTAAAATAATAGCAAGTCAAATCAAATAAGATTGTGGCAAAGACACCACCTTAAACAGTGTGAAACCCAACACTAAGTAATAATGGTTGGGTTGTGATTTGTACCAGAAAACTGCAATGACTACGAGTGATTGTGATTAGTGCGCTTCTTGTCAGTATATGCACTGTATGCTAGGTAGAGCCACTATGGGCCGGGGTTGACCTTACTGCACCAATATAGCTTACAAATAATTAGAGAGAATTTTAAGCAAGGGTTCTGATACGCCTAGAGATGAATGAAGTAAGGTCTAAGTCGAGATAAGATGAATCTACAAATCCAGCTGAGCTTTATCTTATTGATTTGTATTAATACGTGTTAAAGATAAAAGACACAAAAGTTGAGAACAAAATATGTACTCTGAGGTTCATGGCATGTGCAGGAATTTATGGGTTATTATGATTAATTTCATAATTATAAAATTTTGGCTGAGGAAGTTGACATAGCTGGGTGGTAGATGGTGCTCCACAACCGTGATCTTACGGCACAAACGTTTTCCATGTTCTGAAATTGCGTTACTTTGTATTAGTTTTTTTGAACAAACTTATTTCTGCATTATGTTTTCTTTGTCCTGAACTCACATTGTTTTAACGAACTAGATGTCATATGTGAACAATGATTTTAAGTTCAAATTTGACTGCATGCTTGTGTTCACGGGTTAACAAGAATATATATATTTATTTTGTCGTCGCTGCCTCAAATGGTATCAATGCTAAACCAACTAAGGCGCGCTTTGACATGCATTTAAGGAGGATAATTGTCATGATCCAAAGTTTAAGTCATTATTGCTAAGGCTATTAATATCAACAAGATGTACATTTATTTTCAGGAATTCATTGGTAAGAACTTGAAATTAACCATGCTTGCTCTCAAGTAGTCATATGACAAGTGACCTGTAACGTTCCGAAAAATTTCACTGTTTTTTAAAGAACAAGGGTGTTAGAACAAAGACGAAGATAAATCTATAAACTAAAAACGAGCTCAAAGTCTAATAGAAAACTTGCAAAGAATACTAATTTCAAAAGCAGCGGCTAAAATTTTATAAAATTCCAATTAAAATCCACTCTTACTCTAGTTGCTGAATGTTTACCC